>RJWJ010010816.1:24123-47055 GCA_004363605.1 Indri indri | reverse complement strand
GTGCTTGGCCATGACAGACTCACTCAACTGCAAACGCTGGAAAACAACTCCTCCTTTCCCCCTAGTAGCTCCACCGAAAAACGAAACAAAAAAGACTCTTTGAAGGTATCAGAGAGCAACCAAGGTTGTCAGGACTGAGGAAAAAAGAAATTCCTGGAGTAGGGGATGCTCCTCCAGAGCTTGTCATCTGCGGAGCGTTTCCACACTGTAGGTGCAGAGGCCCAGCAGAGTCTGGCAGGGGACTGCAGGTTGGCACAGTCTCGGCAGACCGGGGAGCCCAGAATTGTAGTTCAGGCATAGCAAGGCAGCTGGGATTTGAGGAGCCACGTTCCTGGAGAAAGAGAACTTCAGAGGAAAGAGTTTGCATGGAATTTGCCACCGAGGCATTTGAGGATACCTAAGGGTGCACACTGCAGTGAGAAAAATGCAGCCATTCCAGAGAGTACGGCCCAGTCAAATTAACTGCATGCACCCCCAGTGGCATAGCAGCTAATAACAAATGGATAAACAAAGCAACAAAAATTACAAGTCATCAGACCATAACAGTCAGGGGTGTGATTAGCTCAAACCTCTGCGACCAAGCTCCAGGGAAGAAAGAAAATATGATAGAAACCTAAATAATAAAACATCTAGAAAGACACATAAAAAGAAATATGAAAGACCAATGTGAAGAACATAACTAAATTTATGGAGATACATGAATATTTGAATCAGTGGAGAGACAACTCTGGTTTCTGGATGGAAGGACTTGAAATTACAAACCAATTCTTCCCACGTTAATTTGTGTATTTAACACAATTCCAGTCAAAATCCCAAAGGATTGCTTGTAAAACCTGGTAAGAACCAATTCTAAAGTTAGTATATAAGAATAAACTGTGAGAGATTAAGAAAAAAAAAGCCCTGAGAATGTTAAGAAAATGTTTGAAAAAGAAAATAATAAAGGTGAACTGTCCTTAGCCTATATTAAATTACATTATAGAACTACAATAAGAATAGTTATATCACTAGAATAGACTAGATTCTAGATGAACTAAAGATACAAACAAGCCATAAAATGCAAATTATAATAATAAGGCAAGATAGTGTAGGTGCGTGTATATATACATACAGACATATACACACACATATATGTTCATAATGATTTTTTTTATAATACGAACTTTGATCCATTTTGAAATTCTGTTAAGGAGTGAGATAGAAATTAATCTTTATTTTTCCCAAGTAGATTCCATTGACTGAATTCCCACCCCCTTTGTGAGTGATCCTTTATCATATACCGATTTCTTGTGATTCAGTCATAGTGCTCTACCTGTGCCATTTTAATTGCTATGGTTTCGTGAGTTTTGCTGTGCAAAGGGCAAACCTATGTCATTATTTTATATTTTTAGAATTTCTTCTGGCTCTTCTTAGTTATGTATTGTTTTACATGACCTTTTTCTTTTTCCCATTCTTTTTTTTAAAGACAGAAGCTTGCTCTGTTGCCTGGGCTAGAGTGCAGTGGCATCATCATAGCTCACTGCAACCTCAAACTCCTGGGCTTAAGCAATCCTCCTGCCTTAGCCTCCTGAGTACCTGGTACTGCAGGCATATACCACTATACCTCACTGATTTTTCTTATTTTTTGTAGAGACAGGCACCTCTGTTGCTCTGTTTTTCAGGCTGGTCTCAAACTCTTGGCCTCATGCAGTCCTCCCACTTTGGCCTCCCAAAGCACTAGGATTATAGGCGTGCACCACTGTGCCCAGCCTACACAGCCTTTTAAACTATTTGATCCAATGACAAAAGTACGGTTTTTTTGTTTACAATTGCATATAATTTGCTGATAGATTTGGGAAGATGTGACATCTCTACATTATTGAATCTTTGGGCCCAATCAGAAGGCATACTTAAAGTTTTCTTAAAGGAGGTGTATTTTCAAAGTAAGGGAGAGAATGTGTATACGTATATGCATATTCATCTGTTTATGAATATCTTTCTGTTATATATAATATTACACAGCTATATTTTTTCTATATAATCTGTCAGTGACTGGAAGAGATTTATGTCTCTATGATTATGTTTTGGTAACATTCTATATTTTCAGCAGCTTTTTGTCTTCTGGGTGATCCTGGACTTTTTTACATTTGATTTTCATAGAAGTTAAACTTGTATACATTTTTAAATGACTTTTGATTCTTCTACATCAGCTCTGACGTAAATTCAGACTTTTGTACATGAACTCACCCCAAAACTCCCAGAGCTGTTTGTTCCTGGCAGAGGTGCCCGTCAGCCAGCCAACAGTCTACCCTGGATATTCTTACTATTTTGTTTTACGAAATGATCTGAATATTATTTGATGTCACCTCCATCAATTTATAAAAATGATTGAAACATAAATGAGTTGGAGCTTGTGATAAGAACTGTGGCTTTTTCATAAGATTAAATCTCAGTAAAGATGGACTTCATCAGCGGTATCCACAGCAGCAAATCCTCAGCTGTGCTCAGGCCTTTACCGTGAAAGTAAAGCAAAACTAAAGAAGCTACACAAACTACAGCAAAACTGTGTTAATTAAGTTGATGATCTGGAGCATCAGTGTCCAGTGGAATATAATGCAAGCCACACTGGTCATTTTAAATTTTCTAGAGGCCACATTAAAGAGTTAAAAAAAACACACATGAAATTAATTTAATAATATATTTTATTTAACACAATGTGTCCAAAGTATTATTATTTTAGCACAAAAATTAATATAAAAATTACTAATAAGACAATTTACATTTTTTTCATGGTAAGCTTGAGAAAGCTGGTATTTATTTTATGCTACAGCACATCTCACTTCAGACCCACCACGCTCTTTAGTGCTCCACCAGGCCCACGTGCAGCCTGTGGCTACAACAGTGGAGGGCGCAGATCCGGAAGGGAAGGCATAATTAGAAATCTTACCATATAGTAGCTATCTTGGAATGGAATTCCCTTTATAACTTAAAGGGTTTATCAGGTTTGGCCTATTACGTTTTCATAAACTTTTCAAGAATATCTTATAAATAAAAAGAACATTTCACATCATATTTTGATGCTATGGCTTCATAGTAATTCAGAATCTCTTATGAACTTTACTCTTTAACCCTATGAAGTGACGCTCTTAGGCAAGTTTGATGTTCTTTGCTTGACTTTCACTTGATAGTGTCTTGCAACTCATGTTTTATTCTTTGTTTTTCCCTGACATCTTCTGCCCATCTTTTTATTGAAAATTTTGCTTGTTCTTATAGCCATTAATAATTATAGATGCATTGTTTTAATTATATCTCTTATAGATGTTAATTCATTGGGTTTAATTTTGTGATTCAATACCTGAGTAAATACCGTTCGTATGTGTTGTTACTATATAGACGGTTTCACTGTCATTTTGCCAGACTGTGCTTTCTTATTTCCTGTCTTTGCTACATGGCCTGTATTTTTTTCTTTTTTAGATCATCTCACTGTTCTCCCTGTGGTAATTTGAAAATTATTAAGACTGATCTTATTTCAACTTTAAGTAACATACTTAAATGTGAACATTTCAAGTCAACTTCATTTGACTCCATAAGCAAAACGAAATCTACTTAACTTCTGCTGTGGAGGATGAGGGACTTCACCCACTTAGACTTCCTTCTGCTACCAGCTGCAAGTTTTTGTTGGAACATATCAGCATTTTTATTTGCCTATTATTGATAAGTCATTTTAACATTATGTAGCTTTTCTATCAATAGGTCTAACGTCTACCTCTGCATTGTGAACATTCTGTGTTTAAATAATGTAATGTTCACTGTCAGGCCTGGCTGCTTGATTTGCAGGGCCCAGTGCAAGATGAAAACATGGGGCCTTTGCTTGACAACGGCAGCGCATTAGACTGTGTAGGGCCCTTTTAAGCATGAGACCCCTGTGACCACGTTGTAAGCCCATGAAGATGGCCCTGCCACCGGTCTTTCAGACCACTTCCCCGTTTGTCACTTACTTTGATTTGTCATTCAGTAGATTGGATAAAGACTTCGCACCATCCTGGGCCTGCTGACCCTCAGATTCCTTCCTCACTCTTTGCCTGCTGTGCTCTGAGCAATGGAGGGCCTTTTCTCAGCACCATATTTTCCAAGGTTCTCAATTCAGCTGGTTTTCAGCCAGGTTTGGCCAACAGGAGGGTCTGGCAAGAAATCGGGAGGATGAGGAAGAGCGAAGCAGAGTCTTTCTCTCTCCCCCTGTCCATCTCAGTTGGCATTGCAGGCCCCAGCTCCCAGGGTCTCAAGCCACATCTCCTTCCTGCCAGGACTCCAGCTTCCTTCAGGTAACCCCTGGGCTCCTTTGTCCTGCCAGCCCAGGGACTGGCAGAGGCTAATCTCTAAGTGTCTTCTTGTCCGTTGTTATCTTAGCCCTTCCCCCAACAGTGAAACTGAATTCCTTCATTCAATTCCCCCTTTTTCAAATATCCATGGGAAATATATTTCCTGCATTTACACAGATAAGAGATAGTTGTCTGTTATCTTCATGTGCAAATGACAATTTAGCATTATGTAGAATTCATGAGCTGCACCGTGTTTATTTCACTGCAGTTTGGAGCCGTCCTTCTCCAACTTCAGCATGGATCAGAATCACCTGGAGGGCTTATTAAAACACTGATTTCTGGGCCCCACCTCAATAGAACTGAAGTCAGTATGTGTGGGGAAGAGCTCTAAGATTTGGCATTCGAACAAATCCTAGGTGAGGCTGCAGCTGCCAGCCCCCAGACCCCACTTGAGTAGCTTTCCTCTGAAACTCGCTCCATTATCTGATAGCATTTAATGCTACTTAGAAGATGTCTGAGTTCAATCTCAGTTTTTAAGCTTAATAGGTGACATGAGTATTTACAAGACACTATCTTTAAACTTGTAGTTCAGCAAATTCTCCAGAAAGTGACATGGCATTAGCCACTCTTTGTAAGTTTTCTTTTCGATCTGACAATCACTGTCTTCCTTCATTTTAGAGAAAAAAATTTCTAAAAATATTTTTAAGTCTATATTTGTTTGTTTCATTCGTTAGTTCTCTGCTTCAGGCAGTAGCACCAAACTGTCCCTGCATTGGGCCTCCATTGTGAATCCCTCATACACGGTGGTTTTCCTGGGTTTGGAAATATGTATTCATGGTGGAATACCTAAATCGAGCTAATTAACATGTGCTTTGTCCCACATCCTTATCATTTGGGGGGGGGGGTGAGAACACCTAAAGTCTATACTCTTAGCAATTTTCAAGAATACAACATGTTGTTATAAACTATAGTCACCATGTTGTATGATAGATCTCTTAAACTTATTCCTCCTGTCTAGCTGGAATTTCATAACCTTTGACCCACGTCACCCAAGCTCTTCCATTCTCGGTCCCTGGCAACCCCCATTCTACTCTCTACTTCTATGAGTTCAACTTTCTTAGATTTAGAAAATGTGGTGTATTTCCACAATGGAGTACTATTGAGCGTTACAGAAAGAAGGAAATTCTGTCATTTGAGACTATGTGGATGAACCCAGAGGACATGCTAAGTGAAATAAGCCAGGTGCAGAAAGACAAACACTGCATGACCTCACTCGTATGTGGGATCTAATAATACCAACATTTGTGCATACTTTCCTTCTATATTTTTCTATGCACTTTAACTTATTAACAGAATAACTATATAATTCAATTTAGATCTTACATTTTAATTAATAGAAAATTATAAGCATAGTTTCCCAGTCAGATGGAGAGAACTGCCAAAAATGTAACCCTACTTATATGTCGTGAACAAAGATTTATTTGGCTACACCTGTAATCCTAGTGTAATCATGAATGGTGCCTTCTTTCACTCTCAAGGGTCTCAGTGGAAGCGAAGGGGAAAGAAAACTGGAGGAAAGGGTGGAGTTTTACAGGGAGAATAAAGGAAGTCAAGATAAAGTTAATTGAACAAAAACAAGTAAAGCTGTATGTATATTATTTCAGGTTTGAAGATATCAAAAGAAATTTAACTTACATTATTAATAATTAATATTAGTAATTTAACTACTATTTAAGAAGGAACAGATGGGGAGGAGGGAGAAGAGGTAAGTGAGTTAAATCCTGATCTCGGATGTCATCCTCCAGGAATAATGGCACCACGTACTAATGCCCAGCTACTCCATGGAGCCCCTTCTGTGAAAACTCCATGGCCACCTCAGTCTATCACTTGACACTTTTGATGCTGAGGACTAGAATCTAATCTACATGTAGAACCTCTGCCACAGTTAACGCAAAACGATAGACATCTCTATCTGCGGTTGGCTAGAACACACCACCATCTCCAAGAGCTAATCTCCTTCTTCTAAATTTTACCCAAGCTGTATGTCTGCTTGGTGAAAACTAGGTCATGTATGGGTTCCCAGCTGCAAGAAAGTCTGGAAAAGGTTTCTTTCTTTTAAGTTTTCTAGCTTCTATAGTACAGGAAGGCAATAGAAGCATTGGAGTTCATGTTGAGTGAGCCAGTTTGCAGTATTTGCCATAGTCTATTGGCTTCAACAACACCTGTTGACAATATTTTAAAGAGTAAATATAATACAGATATAAAATGAGAAAATTCATATAGTACAGAGGCATAAAATGAAAAGTTAAAGCTGTTTTTTATTATTCTTTTTCATCCTCTCTTCCTGTATTAGTTATTTATTGCTGTGTAAAAAATTACCCCCAAACTTAGCAGCTTACCAGAACAAAGGATGTATTATGTCACAGTTTCTGTGAGTCGGAAGTCTAGGCACAGCTGGTGTCTCTGGTTTGAGGTCTCCCAGGAGGTTGAAGTGAAGCTGTTGCCTGGGACTTCAGTCTCATCTGAACACTCAAGTGGGGGAGGACGTCCTTTCCAGCTCACTCACTTGGTTGTTGGCAGGATTTGGTCCCTCGCAGGCAATGCACTGAGGGCCTGAGCTGCTCACAGCCTGTTGCTTGCAGGGCTTCCTTGGCTCCTTGCTTCATGTGTCTATGCACAGGGCAGCTCTCAGCATGGCAACCAGCTTCCCTCTGACTGAGCAGATGAACGAAAAGGCAAGAGAATCACCCAAGACGGAAGCCACAGTCTTTCTATAAACTCCTCTTGGGAGTGACGTCCATTGCTTCTGCTGAATTCTATTCATTAGAGGCAAGTCAGTAAGTCCAGTCTACGCTGGAGAAGAGGGGATTACACAAAGGTGCGAATGCCGGGAGGTGGGGTCATCGGCCATCCTAGAGGCTGCCTGCTACACCTCCTCTTCCGCCATGTCCCGCTCACCCAAAGTAACCACTGTTAACAGTTTCTTATGATTCCCTTTGGGGGCGGGAGTGGGAGGGTAGAATTGGATTTAAATCAGTTTTTGAAGATTAACCTGGAAGTATTCCAACAGTTACTGCTAAGATTTAAATGTCAACCATTCCTAAGTGGCATAAATGTCATCCTCCTAGCCAAGTAGACCAGACGAACATTGAAACTCACAACTTATGTTCAAGTAAATAGTACAGCAATGTTAACTTGGTAAAAGTGCCCAAGTGTGTGTTTACATTTTCACCAATGAAAAAAAAAATCATCCATATAACATATGGGCACTGCCTCAGAAGGAGTTTTTGAAAAATGAATTTGCTCAGAAGACACCTGCATGCCTGTCTCCATAAGCATTGACAGAGAAGCAGCGTTGCGAGTCCATGACGCTGGTATGCTATTAGCCTAACGTAATAATGATGGTGACTGGTGTCTGCTTGGCCAGGTACCACACCTGGCCTCACTCAGTAATTGTGGCCAACTTTGCAAAAGTGATATTATTAACTCCTCTTCACAGATGATGAAACTGTGGTTCTAAGATGTAAGTGACTTGCCCATGTTCCAAGCCAAGAGTCTCTGGTCCCAAAGCCTTTGTTCTTTCCACTTCATTCTCCAACGCCCAAGGTCTGTTTTGGCCTCTCCTCACCTTTACTGATTTCCGAGCTACTCCACAATTTGAGTAGGCAGACATAGCTTCCCTCTATCTGCTTAGTCAGAAGGAGAGCGTCCAGCTTTCTCCTGCCAACCCCTCTCCTATGTGAGGAGGATTCTGGAAATAAGGACCATATGCTTCTCGTCTGGTTCCAATCCATCAAGATATGTGATGCCTCACAAGGACCTTTTCTCTTTCAGAAGTTAGAAAATATTTAGAAATCATTCTTAAGCTGTGTACATGGCAGCAGGACATGGGGTCCTGGCTTTTGTCCTGTTTGAATTTAAATTAAGACAGCAACGAAAAATAGGTAGAAGACTCAGCTATTTGGGTGAGAAAATTCTACCACAAATAACACTTGTAGACAATATCCAAACATAACCAATAAACCATGTAATTAAGTTAGAGAGACTGCTGGGAATTAGAAACTACTAGAAGCTATTCGATTTAGAAATTTGAGCTATAACTATCTTTAAAATCTAAGGTGTTTAATAACACTTCAGGATGAAGCATTCATTTAACAAATATTTATTGAATTTAATGTCAGGCAGAAGAAATGCAAAAATAAATGGAAACATCTTTGATATTCCAAGAGTCTAGAGAACAGAATGAGAGATGATCCTATAAAAATAATTACAGTATGTGAGGGGGGCATTTATTCCAAAATTCTTCCACTTCCATGAGGAACTTCCATGTGACCACACTAGGCTTTTCTTCCTTCCTCTCTCCTTCGCTGGGAGCCAGGCTAGGCGTGGATAAGCTGATGGAGAGTTTGGAAGAGGAAAATGGACTTGCTGCTTTGCTTTTCTCTCTCCCCTCACCCCACTCCCACTGTTAAGCTCTCTGCCACTCTACCTACAGGCAGCATGGCAGGGCAGGTTCTGCCCATCAAGCTAACATCATTCAGATGGCGTGCAGTAGGTACTGAGCCCACGTGCCCACACGGGGCTGACCTTCCAGGGTGCAGTCTCTCAGTCACAGAGCTGTTATTTTGATCTTCAACTGATGTCCTCTATGTCTTTTTCTTAGAACTAAGCAAGTAAGAATGATGTTACTTACCATGTCCCTTAAGACCCCAAGAAAAATAGGACTTGTGTTAAGTATAATAAGTGCGGTAAGACACTAAGGAGAGCCCACCTCTTCACAGTGGATATATAGGACCTCACAGAGCAGATGTTATTGGGGCTAGATGTTGAAGCATCTGGAAGAATTAAGGCAAGGAGGGTAAGAAAGAATACTCTAGAAAATATAACGTAAAAAGTTACTCTTCAGAGAAGTATGTGTCATAGTAGGAAAATGAAAAATGGTCTGTGTGGCTGCAGGGTGTGGTGGGTGGCACGGAGATGCAAGGTGGGATTGGGGCCGTGTCGCAAAGGGCCTTGTGCGGACAGCGTATGCAATTCCTGTGTCCCACCCCCCAGCCGAGGCCCAGAGGCAGAGCGCTATTGGTTAGTTTTAGAGACTACTTCATATGCCTTGTGTGTGCAATCAGCTGCAGGAACCACTGTCTTCCAAGCTGAGGAGTTTGAACTTCATTTCTTTAGTAACAGGAGTTCCTTAGCGGAAGCTGACTGCCACACCCATGCAAGGATAACCCTGGTGGTCAGTGTGGAGGCAAAAGCAAATGAGGAGACTATTGTAGGAGTTCAGGCTGGAGAAAATGCAAGCCCAAACCACAGCAGCTGGAAAGGGATGGAAAGAATGAGGCAGAGTCCAGCTCTGTTTTGGAAGAAGGAGAGATGGGACTTTGTGACTGGATGTAGGGGTAAGGCATTGGGTGCTGAAGACGGAGGAGGTGGATGTGACCAGCTGAAGGGAGGTGGTGCTGTCACAGGGTCTTTTGTCCATTATTCCTGTGTCTCTCTCCATCCCCCTACTCATCCATGCCCTGGGAAGGAAGAGTAGCTGATCTGATTGGTCAGGGTCTGAGGGTCTGACGCTCTTTGGGCCATGCCATGCTGCACTACTGGGTTGGGTCCCTGCACAGACAGTGCTGCAGATCTGCCCATCCTCTCCATTCCACGGTGCCTTAGAGAGTCATGCAGACCTGCCCTTTTCTCTGCAGACTGTTTGGATAAAAGGTCTCTTAGACTCAGGAGAGGAGACTAGGTGGAAGGGGTCTTGTGTGGTCATTCTGCTCTGAGCCACAGTCTCCAATTCAGCCTTTTAGCATCTGAAGTGTGGAATCAGTAGGGTAACTTTTCATCACAGTTTGTCTGGGAAAGACCTGGGTAACACAAGACCAGTTTATGTCTTGTCCTAAATATTCCCATTTTAAAGTAGTAGTATTAATAGTTACATTAAAATAAGCTGAGATGGGTTTGGTAGACCCGCACTTTGTACTTCTATCTACTGCCACAGTCTCACCTAGGAATGGGTGATTTGCCTGTGCAGTGAACACAGTTTTCGTAGTAACAAGCGGAAATAATCAGAGATAACCCATCACTCTTCTCCCATATGTATACAGACACAACATTGTCTACATCTCACTTTTAATGACAGCAAGTACTGCTTTCACTGATAAAGTGTTCCCAGCTACGAGCAGCTAGTGACAGCCCCCTCCTTCCTTGCTCTGAGGGGGTGAAGTATTTGATGCTGATGCCTGTGCTGTCTCCTGGTGTACCAGTGGGCCGTGCCTCAGCCCGTGCTTTGGGGTGACTAGTCATCAAAGTAAATGAGAAGTGTGGGAAATAGGTGGAGGAAATAGAGGTTGAGTAGTCTGGCTATAGAACACATAGAATAAAGTCCATGTGCTCTTGCTACACTGATTTTATTATTTATTAATAGTAATACTTTTTAAATAAAAAAATTCATATCAATAACTTAAAACATTGGAGGCACACGTTTAAGGAAAAATTGAGTACTGAATTTCCACCTGCTGAAGAAGCATCGACCTTGCATTGCCTGTCAATTATTGCCTGTCAATTATTGCCTCTAAGCTCCAGATTCCTGGTCTTTGCCTGCTCTGTGATAATGGATCTGGGCCCTACATGTATTTTCCCTTTGCCAGCTGGTAAGTAGAGAGTCCTGGAGAGACACTCTAGATTCTCTAGAGGACACTTTTTCCGCTCAGTTTCTTCAATGCTAGGTTCCTACCAGGTGCAGCTTTCTCTAGCATTTGTTTTCCACGAGTTTTCTGCATCCCTCAACTCAAGCAGTGGCATTGTAGTCAGGAGTCCCAGAGAGTGTGAGCCTGTGGCCCAGCCCCAGTCTGCTCCCTGCACCCTCTCTTTAGCCCAAACCATGTGTCCACATGTGGTCCCATAGGGATGGTCACCTAGCAAGCTAGCTGCCTGACCTCATCCCACTCAGCCAACCTGGGAGCCCAGCCCAGGCCACATGTTTAGATGCAGCAGGTTACTACGCAGGTGGCCATTTAAGCTCCCAGTTCCAGCAGCAACGCCAGCAGTGCCCTGACTCCCTCAGGGTGCCTGCCTCCCTCTGGTGCCCCTCCACCACCATTGGCTCACCTTTGGCCTGGAGCATTGATACTGTTGCCCTCCTGATTGAAACATGACATGCACCGGGCCTTGCTCTTGCAGTGGCACCCAGTCTCTCTGCCCACTGGCCCAACAGCCTTGACACATCTTCACATGGAGAGGGGCAAGGGGGTTGTTCCCGCCTGCCCAGCCACTGTGGGCCAGCTCTGGCCAGGGCAACCCAGGAACTTCTCCATCATCCACACCCTCTTCAATGAATCCTGAACCTGCCCTTGGGAGGGAGACTTCATCCAAGTATATTCTTTTTTTATGTATTTTTCCTTAGTCCTACAGATTTCTCTTTATGTCTTCACAGTTTCTCTCATATCATAGCTTAATAATTCCTTATACGAAATCATAAGTAGGCACACTTTTTCGATAAAGGGCCAAATAATAAATACTTTAGACTGCAGATCATGCATCTCTGCCACAGCTACTCACCTCTGCTGTTGTAGCACAAAAGCAGCCATAGACAATATGCCAATGAGTGGGTGTGGCTGTGTTATTAGCACTTTATCTACAAAAGCAGGCCTGATTTTGGCCTGTGGGCACAGTTTGCTGACCCCTGTATTAAGTTTCTTTTATTTAAATTATTGGGTGGTTTTTGTCTCCTGATTGACTCAAACTGACACAAGTTCAACCTCGAAAATTGCAAGAGCCATCAGTGTCCTGCTAAATCTTCTCAACTTATGGGCTTGCCAGTGCATGCATACCTGTGAGTAGACTGCTGCTCAGAGCTGCCCCAACTCACTTGGCCACACATACAAGGCCAGAAGTGCCAGGGCACTGATCTCAGGGGCATCCTTAACCAATAATTAAAGAGAACAGAGGTATCAATACCCCAGCTTCCTGGCCCCTTGCCTGGGATAATTGTGGGCATGTGTTTTACAGGAAGCTAGAGCTTCCTGCAGGCTAAGCTCCCCATGTCAGCCGGCTTAGGAACAAACTATTACTGGCTGCCTTCCCCTTTCCTATGTCATCTTCCCATCCCCTCACCTTCCTCCTGCCCCCTCCCCCCAGATAGTTTCCTGAATCTCCAAATAAACTATGTGCTCTTGATCCTAACCTCAGTGTCTGATTCTGGGGAAATTCAACTAAGAAAGGATAAATTATTTGGTTTTTGTTGTACTAATATAAATACAAATTTTAATGCAGTACAGAGCTGGTGTTAAAAAGAAATGTTCTTACTAAGTTAAGAAACCTGTGGAGCATGTACTTCACGATTGCATTCAAACATAGTGTAATTGAAATAGCAGCTGCACTTGCCAAATTTTCAAAATGTTTGTATATACCAATATGCTCGAACTGCATTTTGTGTGTGTGAATAAGTTGAGAGTAAAAACTAAAAACACCAAAGAAGGGCAATACAGATTTTTTTTCTTTGCTACCTACCATCAATTGGAATTTAGAAATATTTGAGCCTTTGAAGAATTACTCTGTACATCAAATTAAGTAGTGTCTTGCAAATGGTATTAAACTTTTGTGTAATTGAACAATCTAAAATTTATTTGCATTTTATTCAAAATATTCAACAAATGTAGCGCCCCCCCACCCCCAATCTCAGCACTTGAATTTTTTTTTGAATTGCAGTTTGGATACAACACTTGCAGATGGGAAGCTATTGACGTGTATCTCTACTAAAGCAAAAAAGGAACAAAAAAAATTAAACAACAAGCACTCAAAGGGGGTGCAAGATTTAATTTTGAAGTTCTATGATTATATTTAATATCTTGCTTTGTAGGTAAAAATCTCCAAATTTTACAGCATTTAATTTTGACTGTTTTTTAAAAGAATCATAGATACACATTATTTAATGAATTTATCTTATAAAAATTAATTTTGTCAGGTACCAAAAGGAAAAAACAGACAAATTGAACTACATCAAACTGGAAAACTTCTATGCATCAAAGGACACAATCAACAGAGTGAACAAGCAACCCACAGAATGGCAGAAAATATTCACATATTATATATTTGATTAGGGTTTAATGCCCAGAATATATTATACACTAAAAACTTCTATAATTCAACAACCACCACCACCACAAAAACCGAACTGAAAAATAGGGGAAAAGACTTGAATAGACGTTTCTCCAAAGACGAGATACAAAGGGCCAATAAGCACATTAAATGATGCCCAACATTGCTAATCAATAGGGAAGTACAAATAAAAACCACAATGTCATACCATCTCACATCCGGTAAGATACCTACTACCATACACAGAAAATAACAGGTGTTGATGAGGATGTGGAGAAATTGGAACCCTGTACACTGCTGGTGAGAATGCAAAATGGTAGAAAACATTATGGTGGTTTTTCAAAAAGTTAAAAATAGAATTACTATGTGATTCAGCAATCCCACATCTGAGTATATACACGAAAGAATGGCAATCAGGGACTCAAAGATATATTTGTACACTCATGTTCACAGCATTATTCACAGTAGCCGGAAGGTGGAAGCAACCTAAGTGTCTATCAGTGGATGAATGGATAAACAAAATGTGCTCTACACATACAATGGGATATTTTTCAGCCTTAAAAAGGAAGAAAATCTGACACGTTACAACATTGATAAACCTTGAGAACATCATGTTAAGTGAAATAAGCCAGTCGCATAAGGACAAATACTGTGTGATCCCACTTGTACGAGGTATGTAGGGCAGTTGAATTTTTAGAGGGGAATGTGGAATCATTGTTTAATGGGCGCAGTTTCAGTTTTACAAGATAAAACGAGTTCTGCGGGTAGTTGGTGGTGATGGTTGCAAAACAACGTGAATGTACTTAATGCCACTGAACTTTACACTTAAAAATAAGATGGTAAATTCTATGTAATATGTATTTTACCACAGTTTTAAAAAAATGCCAAAAAGAATTGGAAAACAAGATACTTTGAATAGAAGCAAAAGACAAGATCTGTGAGAATATTTAGGCTGGAATATTTACATATTTCAATATAAAGAAAATTAGAATTGAGTGTATCGTGTATCTAGCAGAATTTGTTCTGAAATTATTTGACACTTTAGTACCAGAAAACAGAATATTTTCTCAGTTCAAATACACATATGGCATACAGAGAAGAGTCACATGTGAAGGTATGAACAATTTTAAATTTATTAACCATAAAATGCACATTTGGAAAATATCAGTGGCAATTTTTTGAAAAAAATTAAATCATTTTAAAAAGTAAGTTTTCCACAAAAATATCAATGACAGAGAAATAGATGTGGCTGAGAAGCAGATTACAGCACATGAATATGTACCAAGAATCATTATTTTGCTTACATTATCTCAAATGCTTAAATCACCAATACACAGAAGTTTTAAGAAGATATTTGAATGTACATGAAAACGTTATTTGTATTTTTTAGAAGATTTTTTAAAATAGTTTTTTTGTTTATATTAGTTTTGTTTGTATTGGGGTTTTTTTTTTTTTTTTTTGAGTCTTGCTCTGCCGCCTGGGACTAGAGTGCCCTGGTGTCAGCCTAGCTCACAGCAACCTCAAACTCTTGGGCTCAAGTGATCCTCCTGCCTCAGCCTCCCTAGTAGCTGGGACTACAGGTGCACCCTATCATTCCTGGCTAATTTTTCTACTTTTTGTAGAGACGGGGTCTTGCTCTTGCTCAGGCTGGTCTTGAACTCCTGACCTCAAGCAATCCTCCGGCCTCAGCCTCCCGGAGTGCTAGGATTACAGGCGTGAGCCACCTCGCCTGGGCCTAAAATAGTTTTCATATAACTATTTTATAAGCATATCAACATAAAACCATTTGAGGGTCAATAAATAAATATTTCAAATTATATAACTCATTTAATTTAGCAAACCTTTTAAGTCTCAAAAATATTCTTATTTAGATGGTAAATGATAAACTCAGCTGTTTATAAAATTGACATACTCCTTGTCTGGTTGTTGATCGTTGGCCCATCAGGAGGAAATGCTGGTGGAAGCAAGGGTGGGGAGAGGGTCGCGCACCCCAACACACTGGTGCCTGGCCAGGTGAGGACACCAGCCGAAACCAGCGCTTGAGGACCAGCATGCTTCAGGGAAGACTGCATCTCACCATGCAGCTGTGGAAGCTGATGGAGCGGCTGAGGCTGGGATGAGATTATTGGAAAATGAGATTCTTTTAGTTCCACATCAGTCTGACTTCAAAACAGGCAGAGCTTCCGACAGACCTTCAGATGGCTGTGGGGAGAATGTTATTTTTCTATCACAGCTTGTTTTCCCCTTTAATCTGTTTCTCAGCCAGTACAGCACACAGGGACTTTAAACTGCAAAAAGCAGCTATAATCCTGATATGCCTTGGAGCTCTAGTGTGTGACACTCAGGGCCTTTGGCTCATTAGTGCTGGGCGTAGGCAGGTGGTCCTGGATCAGATTGTGTGCTCAGAGCCAAGAAGGGAACCATGGTGAGACTAACTTCTTGGGTTCCTGTGGCTTGTGCAGTCTCTTGGACTTACCTCCTCCTCCTCCCCACGTATCAACTTGACTTTGGATTGCTGCTTATTTAACCCTTTACCATATTTAGAATTTCATGACCCAAACTGTGATTTCAAGAAGAAAGAAGCCTAGGGCCTTATTTTACAAGGACTATGTTATTTTGAGTTAAGGTGGATTCAGATAGGTAGTATTCTTGTTGGCCAAATATTTTAGCTTTCCTTACTTAGGTGCTTCTGCAGGAGAGTCATACAGTCTTACAGAGTTGAACTCAGGAGTAGGTATGTGACTTGCACCAACCAATGAAATAAGGACAGGTGTAACGTGTTACTCAAGGCAGAAGCTGTCAGAGCCAGCACGTGACTCTCTGTGTCTCTTTTCTAGCTGTTCCGGCAACTGGCAATATTTCAGGTAGAGGCTGCTTCACCAGTTGGTCCTAGAATGAAGACAACATGCAACAGAATCATAGCCAACTCACGAGAGATGTGTAACATGAGTGAAGAATAAAAATTTATTATTGTAAGTCACTAAGATTTGGGATTTTTTTGTTACTGCAGCATAATTTAGCCTATCCTGACTAATGCACAATTGTTATAAATTCAAAGTCTAGAAGTAGGCATGCCTGGGCACTTTGCTGATGGGAATCAGGGTTGCTCAGAGTGGCAGGGAAGAATGGGATGAAAAACACATTAAATGCAAGCCAGGCAGGACCACAATGATGTAGTCCCAGCCTGGGTTGGATGTCGGGGGTAAAATTGCCTTATTTAGATACACAGAGGTGCAGAGGTGGGTAGGATTTGTTTGTGAAAAAGATGCTCTCAAATTGACTCAGAACTTGGTACATTTATATTTCATGTTGGAGAGAACCACAGAAGATAAATTATGGGTGATCATGTTATAAAAACAAATGTTTAAGTCCAGAAGCAAAGAGAAAAGAAGTAGAAAGCACTCTGGCCAGGAGACGGTGTTAGATGTACCTGTGCTAGAGAGAAAGCAGGACCAGTTCATAAGCTTGTTAAATTTTTAACTCAACTGGTCCTGGCTGAAGACAGTAGGAAACAACAGAAGGAATCTGGGCTGTAGAGGCATATCCCAATATCATAAGAAGAGAGGTGTTAGAAAGAGAGTTTTCTACTGCTACAGAAGGCACACAGGTTTGTTCCAAGGTTGGAATTGATGGATTTGATGCCTTGCTTTGCTATTTCTGACATGGTGACCCCCCCTGGGGTAATAGAGGTCTCAGCCTGGTAAGGATCAGGGACAAGGCAGGACAGGGAAGCACAAGAAGCACTTTGGCTAATGATTTATAATACTGTCCCTCCTCATATCTGTTAGTAAAGCAGCACTTCGATTTCTCTTCTGCTACTTTCCCTTGTGGGTACGATTTCAGCACATGATGTTTGCATGGGGATAGAAAGGGTGTGACTAGTAGTACAGATTTGGGAAATACTACGCCTGGTCCTTTAACTTGTAATACACAGTCATGCGTCGCTTAACGACAGGGATACATTCCGAGAAATGCACAGTTAGGCGATGTTGTCATTGTGCAAACACCACAGTGTGTATTACACAAACCTAAAGGGCATAGCCTACTACACGCCTCGGCTGTCTGGTAGCCTATTGCTCCTAGGCTACAAACTTGTACAGCATGATACTGTACTGAATCCTGTAGGCAACTGGAACCCAATCATAAGGATTTGTGTATCCAAATGTATCTAAAACATAGAAAAGGTACACTAAAAATGCAGTAGAAAAGATAAAAAATAGTTCAACTGTAAAGGGCACCTACCATGTATGGATCTTGCAGGACCGGAAGTTGCTCTGGGTGAGTTAGTGAGTGGTGAGTGAATGCGAAGGCCCGGGCCAGGACATTACTGTACACTGCTGTAAACTTTATAAACTCTGTGCACTTAGGAAACACTAAATTAATAAAAACATATCTTTATTTCTTCAATAATAAATTAACTCTAGCTTACTGTATCTTTTTTACTTTATAAACTTTTCACTATTTTTGACTCTTGACTTTTTTGTAATGACACTGCGCTTAAAACACAAACTCACCGTACGGCCATACAAAACTGTTTTCTTTATTAATTTATTCTTTAAGCTTTTTATATTAATTTTTTTTTTTTTGCTTTTTAAACTTTCTTGTTAAAAATTAAGATAAAAGTACACACATTATCCTAGGCCTACACAGGGCCAGGATCATCAAGACATCACCAGGTACTAGGAATTTTTCAGCTCCATTAGAATCTTGCGTGTGCGTATGTGGTCTGTCATTGACTGAAAGGCGGCTATACAGCACGTGACTGCAACTGAATGTCCCTCGACTGGTTAGAGGATTAGAGGGGTGAATAGGGATGACGGATACATCTTAAAGGTAACATTCCAAGAAATAAGCACATACTAGAGAGATCCAGGGAGCAGTAGGAGTAAGCTGGGAGCTGCCAGGGACAGTTTGTCGCAGGCCTAACAGGATGCAGGACAGCAGAAAGAAAGGTCAGGCAGTCTTGTGAGCTGTGCCCGAGGCCCTGCCCAGGAACATGGGCTGAGAGAAGCTGGTACCCGGATGAAGACAGCGGAGCACTGGATGGATTCAAAAAAGGCAACACTCTGCTTTGTGGGAAGATGTGAATAATTGATGATGTGAGACGAAAATGGTGAGTTCTGCCTTCATTTTCCCCATGACTAACACTTTCATACATGTACAAGTGTGTGTACACGAACACACACGGACACACAGAGACACACAAAACCAACTACTAACTTGACAAAGATGACAGAGCTGGCAATGGCGAACTGGTCGGTTGTGAGATGAAAGGGATTGGGGAAGGAATATGGACCAGGAAACCTCCTGGCTGGCCCTGCTGGAGTTAGGATTTGGGGCTCTGCTGGAAGACTTGGAAGAAGAGGAAAAGTTTGGGGAACAGGATGACCATCACGTGCTGCTCCCTGCTCTGCCTGGTCCCCTGGGATTGTTGGAGGCAACCTTTTGTCTCCTAAGCTCTGCACCTGCAACTCTTCCAGAGGACTTTCCCGGGCTCTTGGAGCCACCTTAGCTGCAAGAGCACAGAGCCCCAGGTGACTGGGAGTTAGTGTCCTGCCCCCATGGCCCTTTACCACTGACTGGTGTGTGTGTGTGTGTGTGTGTGTGTGTGTGTGTGCTGGAAGGATGACTGCCTGCCCCCTGCCCCAGGTCCAGACTTCTCTGTGGCTCACTGACACTCCAGAGTTCGCCTGAGAGGCCAGGCTGCAGCCGTCCTCCCCAGGAACCTGCCTGCGAGCTCCCCTTGCCTGCCTTCTTCCCCTTCACCCCTAACCCCTGCAAATCCCAAATCCCCTACTGGTTTTTTTAATGAAAGCATTTTCTTAACAAATCACTTGCACCCAATCTTCATCTCAGAGTGTTCCTCTGGGGAATCTCTCAAGGCCATAGAGGACTGGGGCTTGCCTCTCGTTGCAGTTTGCCGAGAGACAGAATCTGCAGGCAGCCATGCTGCTTGGGCAAAGTGACCTGAAGCTGTAGGGTGGACCAGGTGCCGGAGGGTGGGAGGAAGTGGCCACATCGCCATAGGGTCACCCAATGACAAAGCTAGAGGAGAACCCACCTGGGTGCCCGAAAATCATCTAACTGCTGTACAAAAAAGCCATCACTGGGCACATCCAGGACGAGGGAGCTGGGAGCACATCCGCTGCAGCTGAGCACCAGGCCAAGCAAATGTGGCTGGAAATGAAGGTGTGTGGCTCCCTCGCTTTTCCACCCTGGCGCGCCAGCCCACGGAGCAGACACATCTTCTCCCGATGCTGCCCAGAGATAGGAACACCAAAGCCTGTGGGAATGGCAGTGGGGTTGGCAGAGGTGAGTGGAAGTCCTCAGACGGGGAAAGAGTTTGAATGAGAAGGCTATGAGCTCCGAGTGTGGTGATACTTGGCTTCAAGAGAATATTTACCTCAATGAGAGGAAGTTTTGAGACAGGAGTGAATAAAAAAGCTGAATAAGACAAGATCAATATCCAATCCTCTACTACTGAGAAGGAATGGGAGGGCATAAAGGGAGTTGGAATTTTCTAGAAAAATGATTTTTTTTATTTCCTTGCATACGTGTGTTTTGTCACACAACTGGTTCTATTCTCATTCCCTGTTTAAAGGGTAGAAGATACTAAACTTGCCGTTGGCCTGCCTTCCTCAGATCCCTTTATGACTTTAGCTGGAAGCCCTCATGACAGAAGACCTGTACTGCTGGGCTGCATAGCCTGATCTAAGATCCACCACAAAGCAATGGATGTGATGACGGGTGATAGTCTTCTTACTCGTAAGTAAGAATGCTCTTTCTACACAGAGGTCTCTTTCAGCTTCTTGATAAAGGAGAGAGAGCACCCTCTGGAGGGGTTCAGCACTCCCTGTTGTTGTGTGGGCACAGCAACTACAGCTGGAGTGTGTGGGCACATAAGTGAGAACAGCTCCAGATGCGTATATCCGACCACCTACTTAGTATTGTCCCTGAACATGTTTCAAAGGCGCTTTAACATTTCATGTCCCAGACCAAACCCAGGCTCTTCCCCCACGAGTCTAGCCTTCTGCCAGTGGTCCCTGTCCTGGGAATGCCTCGTGCATCTTTTACTGGCTGGCAGTTTTCTCTCTCACCGTAGGATCTTTGCACATCCTGATCTAGCTGCAAGGAATGTTCTTCCTTCTCTTGCCTTAGGTAACTCCACACATTGTTTCTTTGTCCGATATCTCTTTCCCAGAGAAATCTTTCATGTCCTGAAGGCCTAGGTCAGCTTTCTATAGAACATTCCTTTTTCCTGGAGCAATGAAGTACATTTGAAGGTTTGCATGGTGAATTAGTGTGATTATGCAGTAAATCTCTGGGGTTCCCACTGTCCAGCCTGTCTTAGCTGCCTCTGCTACACAACCACCCTGTCATTGCTCCGGGATGTTGCTGGTGCCCAGCACAGTACCTGACACACGCAGATCAGGCACCCAATAATATTTGTTCAAATTAGGTGTGTATAAGCATAAATGAATCCACAATTAGCACCTAGTATGACATGACTTACTCCCTATGTAAGATTTGGGTCATTTAAGTGCTTTTTCTATTTTAGAGTGTGGATTGTTTTATTTTGTGCTGCTTTTGTTTTTGTGTGTGGCTAATGTCAGGGGAGATGTAGATTTCAGTGGCATGTTAGACACTATAACACACCTGGAATTGTCCTAACACTTAAAGGCAGGTGCTGTAGGATAAGTTGCCAGGAGACCACAGGAAGAAGATAAAGAAAGCAGTTCCTGAAAAGGAACAGCAGAAGCCTCCCATTGCCTTCCTCTTTTGTGTAAAAGCCTATCTTGCTAAAAGCTAAACGTTTATTATAGGATGTGGATTATTGTGGTAACATGAAGGCAGGGAGGTGATTTGAGAAGACATTATAGTGTGGACAGCACTTAGTCTATATAAACTTTGGGTAGAAGTCTCTTTCTTTGAGGTAGGCTTTAAGTGATGCAATGTCCGTTGTGCTGAATATGAAGGACCTCATGAGGACATGAAAATGTTCTAAGGTTCTATAAGAAGACTGATCTTTTTTTTTCTGTAAATTCCCATAGGATTCAGAAAGACCACAAAATAGGTGTCCTGGCAATGGTAACAGAGGGGAGCTAAAACCAGGGCTAGGAATCTAACAAAGTAAAGAATTCTGCATTGAGAAGAAAGAGTAGAGGTGAAACTCAATGACAAGCAGGATGATGATAAACATTTTTATGGCATTGACCACGACCCAGGCACTGGTCTGAGGGCTTACCATGTATTAACTATTTTGAGCCTCAACACAACCTTATGAAAGGAGTACTATTTTAATCCTTATTTTGGAGATAAGAAAATAGGCAGAAAGGAGCTAAGCAACTTGCCCAATATTATCAATGGTGTGCCATAGTTATAAACTTTTTCCAACAGGAAATTAGACATGAACAAATGAGAGCAGGTGGGAGGAAACCTGCCAATGGCTCCAGAACTAAGACATAATGGGGTAGTTGTTGACTTGGAACTGGGGGGGCCCAGTTATGTCTTGGCAAATCTGCCTCCTACAAAGGTTTGCTTACTTCTTCTGTGAATATATTCATCTATCTATCTATCTATGTCTTAACATTCTCCAGACACTTCTCAACATGTTAGAAATGAAAAGATCCTTCCTGGCCTATAGAGTGAGACTGATGGACCCTTGTGTGACCGAAATTTTTTATTTTCAAACACTGCAGTAGGGTGGAATCTGGGAGCATGGAGAGAGTGTGACCACAGGTCCTCTGTACATCTGCACATGGATCCTTACCATTTTGCTTGGAGGTTATAAGCTAGCGGTGTCTCAGAAAGCATGGTACTATAGAGCTATAGAGACCGTTTTCTTCTTGCAGAGAGAGGGCACAGGGAAAAAGTAGGGGCATTCTTCATTCAGCTTGATTCACTTTTCAAGTGACAGAGATATGTAAAATTGCAGCAGTTTGAGCCCCTAAAATCAGTGAATGGCAGCTGTAAGGCTCCTATGGCAGCCCAGTAAATGGGGTCCCAGAGATGCAGATGAGAACTTCACACAAGAGCACTACGGACAGCAGCAGGGATGACATGCAGGTGCAGGTGAGGGGTCCTCCTGGATGTCTGCTGTGTCAGAAGCCACTCCCCTCCCCAACCTCCTGTGGGTCTGGGTTGGGGACCACTGGAAACAGCTGACTAGGGCAGTGCTTGGGCTGCTGATTTTCCCCCTAGGGAGGGCTGGTTGTGTGAGCAACTGTGGGTCTTGTAGCCCAAACCAGAGAGAGCTGAGAGGAGTGGAGGGGGGTGACCAAATGACAAGGACCAGTAGAAATTTAAGTGAGTTCTGAGGATTAGGAGGTGGTACCAGAAAGGGAGCCATGCCCAAAGAAAGGTAAGAATGGATGAAGGTGTCTTCAGAGAAGCAAGAGAATGTGGGATGAGATCAGTTAAGGCCACCATTAGGGAGAGCATGTGGCAGATGCAAGAGGTGCACCAAGATGTCCTCCTATTGCAGGGTGGACTTAGGTGAAGGGGTTTTGGCAAGCTGACCCTTCATGGCTCCATATGAGGGCAC
>RJWJ010010816.1:0-24023 GCA_004363605.1 Indri indri | reverse complement strand
TTAGAAATTATAACCCCAAAAGACAGCTCAGTAGAAAAATGGGCAGAGTTATAAGCAGACAAGTCATGGGAGAGCAAATCTGAGTGTCCTGGGAGAACATTAACAACAACAACAACAACAAAAGGTCTTTAAGCTTCCCAGTAGTCAGGGGAAAACAAAGTAACAACGAATTACCACTGTACGCCAGTGATACAGGCAAAAATGAATAAGGAATTTCACCCACTGCTGGTGAGACTGTCAGGAAAAGGGAATATGCATTCATTACTGATGAACGTGTGAATTGTTCAACTTTTTGTGAAAACAATCTTGCAAAATCTGTTTTTTTTAAAAGGGCAATCTAATGCCTAGAAATCTATTCCCTAGGTATAAAATAACCAGCGTAAAAAGAAGAATGCATTCAGATATTTATTTCAGCATAATTGTGGTACCCAAACTCCTGGAAACAAGGTGAATACTCATCAACAGGGGAATGATTGAACAAATTGAGGTATATCTGACCAAGGAATATCATGCATTAAAGAATCAGCTAGAGTTACACACAACTGACTTGGAAGAATTTTATGAGGCTGTTAAACTAGAAATGCAAGATGCAAAGGAGTATGTATGTATACTATAATCTCATTTCTGTGAAAGTTAATGGCCAAAAAGTGCCTTGATTTTATATATACGCATATATGTGTGTTATATATTTGTGTGTTTTACCTATATAAAATAAGTTTATGTTCATAAACATATGCACAGAAAGGTCATGAGAAAATGGTCACCAAAAGATCAATGGCAATGACTGCAAGATGTGAAGTTTCTAAGTGACTCTGGGGTCATGTGAGTCTGGAGACAGGCACAGACCACGGTGAGCTCTAGAGCCAGACAAGATGGATTTTTATGTGTGAAATTTACTTAATATCCTCATGTCTCAGTTTCCTGATTGGTAAACGGATTTATAAGATCTAATTCACAAGCTTGTTTTAAGAATTTACTTAAATTAGTCAATATTTAAAGCACCTAGACCAGGGCTTCGCAAACGGTAAGCAGTCTTTGTGAATTAAATGTTCACACATTGCTTTATTGTGTTGTAACAAGAAGGTATTATTTGTATAATCAGAAAAAATCTAAATGGCACTAAAGGAAGAGACCCAGGTATTGTTATGGTAGAATTTTCTGATTAAAAAATTATACAATTTTTTAAACATCTTCCTTTAATTTTCTGTAAAGTATAAGTTTGAAAAAACCCCAAACTTCTCTTTGTGGGAGGACAGTAAAGAAAAATAGAAGACAGGGAGGAAGGAAGGAAAAGAGAAAGATGCATGTGGGCCCCGTGGAAAGGTGTCTAAAGAACAGTGGCTGGAAATGCCAGGTGCAGAGTACGATCCTTTGTGTGAGTTAAAATTAAGATGGTGTGCACTATGTATATGCTGGTATATGTATAAAAAGCTTTCTGAAAGAAAATTAGAACAGACCTTAATAGTATTAATAGTTATTTCTGAGGACTTTGGAGAAAGGGAGAAGGGGTATAGAGTTCTCGCCATTTTGTGCCTTTTTCTGTTTGTTGACTATTCTAATCACATACATATATCATTTTTTAAATGTCATCAGGAATTATAGGGTGAATAGATGATGGGCCATTTTGTATTTTTATTTCTCTATATTAAGTATGTTATAATGTTCTTTTTTTGTTTTTGGTAACAGCTTTATTGAGATACAATTCACATATCATACAACTCACCCATTTAAAGTGTACAAATCAATGGTTTCTAGCATATGTATGAAGTTGTGCAACCATCACTGTCATCGATTTTAGAACATTTTCATCTCCTCAAAAAGGAATGCCATGCTCTATAGCTAAGTCCCATGTATCTTCTCACCCCTTTCCCCAGTCTTAAGCAACTGCTAATCTACTTTCTGTTTCTATAACTGTAGCTATTCTGGAAATTTTATATAAATGGAATCACACACCATGTGTCCTCTTTTGTCTGACTCCTGTCACCTAGCTGATGTTTTCAAGCTTTATCCATGTTGTAACATGAATCATGTTACAGGATTAACTTAACCCCTTTTTATGGTAGAATGACATTCCATTCTATGACATACCATATTTTATTTATCCATTCATCAGTCAGTGAAAATTTGGATTATCTCCACCTCTGGGCTCTTATAAGTAATATTGTTATGAACACTTCTGTATAGGTTTTTGTGTGGGTCTATGTTTTCATTTTTCTTGGGTATACACATAGAAGTTGTAATATAATTACTGGGTCAAATGGTAATTCTATGTTTAACTTTTTAAGAAACTACCAGAATGTTTTCCAAAGTGGCTGCACCATTTTACATTCCCACCAGCAGTGTATGAGGGTTTTAATTTCTTCACATCCTTGCCAACACTTGTTACTTGACTTTTTAATTATAGATATTTTAGTGGGTGTGAAAATGTTCTTTCTTTAAAAAGATGACTTCTGGGTTAAAAGGGTGAATTGAATCTTGTCTAAACATTTTCTTTTTCCCCAATATCTAATACAGTGAGCAAAAATAGTTAAAACCAGAAAAAAAATGCCATTGTAATCGAACAAGGAAAGGACCATAAGTTAATTCAATAAACTTCAAAAACTAATGTCCAAAGGAAAAAGATAAAGCACATCAGGCTTGGCTCTTAATTACACCTCTGTCCTTTGCTCACAGAATTCATGTTGGCAAATCAACAAAATCATGTGAACTTTAACAAAGGCTCTCCACCACGGAGAGAAGCTACCTGAGTGGATATCCTTATCTTTGCTCCCTTTTGACTTTACACCAAGACCTCACTTGTTATCTCCATTGCTACTGGTCCAAGCCACCATCATCAATTGCTGGATCAATATCATGAGCCTTAACTGGTGTCTCTGTTTACACTTTTGATTCCTACAGTACAATAGCATAGTACTAACTACCTTTTGTAGGTACCACAGAAAGTACCTACTTTTGGCTCAATAAAGTAGCCAAAAAGATCCTTTTAAAATTAAATCAATTTTAAATTAAATGTCACTACCCTTTTCACAAAAAGGCCTCAATTCCAGTCCTGGACAGATATCCCACATAAGTGAGCACACGTGTGTGCCAAAAGATCTACAGGTGTGTCATGGCAGCTTTTATTCATAATAGCTTCCAATGTAAACAACCCTGTATGTTCATCAACAGAAGACTGTATAAATAAGTTATCATATATTTATACAGCAGTGAAGAAGAACGAAATATTGCTGCACACAACATTAGGGATGGATTTCACAGGCATAATGCCAAGTGAGAGAAGCCAAGAACAGAAGCATTCACACTGAATGGTCCCATTTATATGGAATTGAAAAACAGGAAAAAAACTTATCTTTGAATGTAGTGGTCAGAAAAGTAGTTTCCTTTGGGAGACTGTTGACCAGGAAGAAACCATGGGGAGGCTCCCAGAGTGCCGCTGGTATTCAGTGATGTCGCATGGTGATGGAGATTTGTTTACATTGGTAATGTCCACTGAGCTTAAGATCTGTGGACTTTACTGTATGGATATTATAACTCAATGCAAAAAGCAAGGAAGCAAAAAAAGAAAGAAGTAAGGCAGGCAGCCTTCCCATTCCATTCCTATTAAAAGCCACAGTTCTTACAATGGCCTAAAAGCCCTATTTGATGTGCTCCATGCTCCCTTTGTTCATCCCTCTCCTTCTGTTCTCCCTTGTGGTTGCTCTGCTCAAGCCCCAGCGGCCCCCATGTTATGCCTGGAACACACCAGGCATCTCCTGATTTGAGCTTTTCTGATGGCCCTATTCCCCTCGCTTCGAAGACCGTTTCTCCATTTATCCACGTGGCTCCCCCTTCAAATCTGTGCTCGAATTTCACCTTCTCAGTGAGACTCACACTATCTACCCAAATAATGTGGCCACTGCCAGTGTCTCCATATCCCGTCGTCTTTGTTCTCTTTCATACATCTATAGCACTCTTTATTTTCTAAGGCACTTGTCTATTATTTCTGTGTGTATTGTCTATTTTCCCCACAAAAATATTATTAAAAGATACAACTACAGAGATGTTGTGTGTTTTGTTCACTGATGGATCTCAAATAGTTAGATTAGTGCCTTGTACATAGTAGACAAGGAAAAAAATATTTGCTGAGTGAATAAATGAGTGCAGAGCTGAGGCATTGAAACAGAGGCCGCGCAGGGCCTTTGCCAAACTCTCTCCCACCCCTTGCCACTTCTTCCAGCTATAAAAAAGCAAGTAGAACATGAACTGCTCAGCCCTCAAATTGGCCTTGGAGGGAAAAAAATAAGCTGGTCCCAGACACAGGGAAGAAAGTCACGAAATCACTCACTTTATATCAGAGCAAAGAGAATGTCGGGGAAAGGCCAAGGAAGCATAATTCAGATGAAAAGAAACAGAACAGTAACCTACAAACACACACAGAAAAAATAAGGTAAAGTGAGAAATCTTCCATGCAAAAGACAAACAGAGCACAACACAGATAAAAATATACCTCAAAGAACAGAAGGAAATTCCTCGGAGCTGCTTTGTGCTATAAAACAAGTTACTAAAAACATGAATTAAATAAAACAAGAGTTTGGAATTGTGCTTCTGACAATGATAGATCATTTGTAGTAGACCAACACTGCTGCTGAGAATGTGTAGAATAGCTGAGCAGAATTTAACATGCATGTGTGTGCGCGCACACACACACATACACACTCAAACACCCCCCACGTGAAGGCATCAGAGAGCTACCAAGGCTGTGAGTACTTGTGAAGGCACAAGGAAGGGACAGTTGAGTCTGATGTTTGGTACCATTATTTCCTCTCCAAGCTTTTGCTGATTAAAAGGTGACTGCAAGTCTAGGAAACTGAGGATAAAACTAAAGCTTAGGGAGATAGAAGTCGACCAGAACTTTTAGCAGTCTCATGGGGCTGGGCTATAGCTATCCAAAGTATAGGCCCACAAAGGAGGAAGAGAGCTGGTAAACATCTTGAACATTCAATTGGCATCACCAAAAGGATAGATACTCCAAATAAACTAAAGATAAATCATAAATTGCCTAACCTTAATACACACACAAAAGGTTTGAATGAGCTCAGTCTCTGCTGGGACTAAGGTGATGTTCATTCCTCTTACTACTCACCAAAAGCAAAAGTAAATTCTATTTGGCAGAAGATATCTTGTTGACATTCTCAATTTAGCTTGACAATATATCACATGCAAGGTCTGACATTCAATCAAAAATAACCTGGCATGCAAAAAAAGAGGAAGGGAGGAAGGAAGGAGGGAAGGAACAAGGGAAGAAAGGAAGAAAAAAAAGGGAAGAAGAGAAGAAAGGAAAAAAGGCAAGGAAATATTTGCACAGGAAAACCAAATATTAGAGCTAAGAACATTAAAATAGTTGTGATTAATATACTCAAAAAATTAAATGACAAGACAGTGAATTTTAGCACAGACTGGATGTTATAAACAAAAATCAAACAGGAGCTCTAGAAGTGAAAGACAGAACAGCTGAAATTAAGAATTCAAAGGTTGGAGAAGTTTCACCAGTGAGGAGGCTGCTGAAGTTGTGAGACATAATTGCTTCTGCCCAAACCGCCACACACTAGATAAAATGAGACATTCCTTTTGAAAATGACATTGAAGAGCTGTGGACACAATGAGGTCTAAAGGATCTACATTGCAGAGCAGCCATTTCCACCTGTGGGAGTAGTTGTCCCCTCTGGAGCACAGAAGTGTCACTCAAAGACCCTTTAAGGAAGGACCTGTTGGCTCAGCTGTTGTTGAGAATGTTCTTGGAAGACATATGTTGGCTATTAACCCCTTCAGGGATTGCTTCACCTGCAGAAAGCTAACCTGCCCAAAGTCATGCTCTTCTGGGGTAGCCCATGGGAAAATTGTGGGACTGGCCATTTCATTCCAGAACTGCCTGGGGGGTTGGCTGAGACTATTGGGTCTGCACTGCGGCTTGACTTATCTCTCTGACTATATCTGCTTCTTTTCTCTCTCTTCCTAATAAACTTTCTGTCCATTCTGTCTCAGAGACTGCTGTTTGGAGAATTCCACCTGTGGTGGTTATGCCAGGAGCATCCAAGAAAGTGAACACTCAAGTGGGGTTTCCGAGCGCTATTCATCTCTGCCCAGCTGGCAGTGAGGAGCCTGTCGCTGGTGATGAGTGGCACACAGTTTATGGCACAAGGTGACATCCAGCTATGAAAACTTTTGCTAGTGATGACTGCGGATGGTACACATGCAAGGGAAGGCCCTGGTTGTGAAAGGCACCAGCAGCCATTGAAAGGTACGGAGAAAGAGTAACTAAAAAGATAATAGGGTTAGATTCCTGTTGCTAAACTCATTTGACACTCTAGAAAAAGATAAAGAAAGACTAAAAGCAATTAGCTGGCAATTGAGAGACCAATGTGGACATCAGTGTACCCTCTTGGTGGAAAGCAGAGTGCCCTGCAGTGGAAGTGCAGAGAAAGCTGAAGATGAGGCCCAGGACTTAGTCATCTGAGGGGCAGAGGTCTTCTGGGGAAAAATAAGACATCGACTCACAGGATGGGATATCTCTGTTGAAAACCCTGAAAATTTAAATATGCAAATTTCTCTGGAATTTCTGAGCCTTGGGAAGTGGCCCATACTTCCCCATCAAGAGCTCACATACCCCTTCCCTTGAAGACAATCCAAAGTCTCTCCCCTGTGGGACAGGGATGTGCCTTGGGACCTGCCCCCTACCTTCCTCCTTGCTACTCAGATATAACTAGGGAGAAGTCACAGGATATCTCAGCCAGGGACACGCAGGGCCTGAAAAGGGAGGAAAGGGCCTGTACCACAAAGGACTGCTATTCCCAGACAGCTTGTGCTGGCAGGAGCTGCGGGAGTATGTGTGGGACTGGATTCTGAGCATGTTTGCTAAAGGGGGCCCTGAACATAAGACAGGATAAGGGAGAGTTTATAATTCAGCTGCATTCTTCCAAGATACAGAATTTACTAACCTGGCAAGGACTCCCCCCTGGCAGGTAGGTTGGATCCTAGAAGCATGGGCAAAGTGATGGCACATGCTAAGTGAGGGAAAATGCCAGAGCTACTGTGACACACAGTGGAGGAAGACATTAAAGAACTCAGGAAGGGGGCTTGCTGGAGTGTATATCCTACGTAAGGCCAGAAACCTCAATAGATGACCATGTTCAATGGGAGAGTAGAAGATCCGCCATTTGCTGAGGCCGTCAGGAAAACACTGGCACCACTAAGGAGCTCAGCAGTGCCCCCTCTGCAGACAGGGCTGGTGGGAAGCCGTGGTGACAGCGGGATGGGCATGGAGATGAGATGCCCAGATTCCCTTTCAAAAAGGACTGTAGCCCCAGCTGTGGGGAGTGCTGTCAGCTCTATAGGGTTTGCCTGGGCTACAGAGAGCCACCCTGCCCTTCCAGGGGCAGCCCACATTTTACGACTATCTGACACAGGAGTACAAAGGTCTGGATATTTCTGCACAATGCAGGAGAAATCCCATGGGCATCTCAGTTCCAGAGCTCTCTGTGTCGCTGGCCGAGGCAGCTGGGCCTGTATTGCAGCTTGACTTCTCCCTCTGCCCAATCCTGATTTTTACTCTCCTGTACTGGGTTGAATGTTGCCCCCCACCAAAGGTATGTCCACTTCCCAATCCCCAGAACCTATGTGTTAACTTATTTGGACAAAGGGTCTTTACAGATGTAATTAACTTGAATACTTGAGATGAAATTATCCTGGATTATCTGGGTGGGCCCTAAATGCAATGATGTGTCCTTGTAAGAGACATACAGAGAAAACGGAGGAGGACAAGGCCATGTGACAATGGAGGCAGAGGCTGAAGTGGGCAGCCACAGGCCAAGGATTGTTGACAGCCACTAGAAGCTGAAAGAGGCAAAGCACAGAATATTCCCTGGAGCCTTTAAGGGGAGCGCAGACCTGCCCACATCTTGATTTTGGACTTCGAGGTCCAGATCCATGAAAGAATAAATTTCTGTTGTTTGAAGCCACCTAATTTGTGGTACTTTGCGATGGCAGCCCCAGGACACTCGCACATCTCCTTGCACAGGTGCTGAGCCCAAGGGCCCCTCCTGTGAATGTCCTGCATGCTGGGCTCCATCTCAGAGCCTCCTTCCCAGAGAACTGGACCTGCAGCAGGGGTAGGGAAGGGGGCCTGCCACAGCCAAAGAGACTTTTCCACAAAAGGAAGAAACCAGGTGAATGTTTACCTTGGGCTGGCATCACAGGGTAGAATCTGGAAAGTACCTAGGGCAGATGAAATAATGACTCCTGAAAGATGTCCATGTTTGAAACTATGTAAATTGTGAATATGTTAAATGACTTGGCAAAGGGGAATTAAGGTTGCTGGTGGAATTAAGGCAATTCATTGGCTGACCTTAAGATGGGAAGATTACCCTAGTTGGTTCAGTGTAATCACGGAGGCTCTTAAAAGTAGAGGAGGGAGTTAGAGGAGAGAACTAAAGAGATAGTGGCAGAAACTAGAACGATTCGGATTGACATTGTTGGCTCTGAGGAAGGAGGAAGGGGCCGTGAGCCACAGAATTGAGCTGTAGAAGTTGGAAAAGGCAAGGAAATGGATTCTTCTCCAGAGCCTCCAGAAACAAATGAACCCTGTTGACACCTTGATCTTACCCTAGTCTTCTACAGAACTGTAAGATATTAAATTTGTGTTGTTTTAAGCTACTGTGTTTATGGCAATTTGTTACAGTAGACATAGAAAACTAACATAAGCCCCAAATGTAAAGCTAGCACTTCCAAACTCGATAGTCCCCTCCCACTTTTTCTCAATTTGTGATAGTTGGAGATATCTCTTAGTCACACTGTGCCTGTGTCACATGCCTGCAGGGTCAGACATCACCTTCAAAACACTTGAAACTGGAAGATAACTCAGATGAATTAAATCAGAATCTCAGCTGCCACCCAGCCCACCTCCTGATGAGATCAAAGAGATCAGCCCCTGTGTAGTCCAAGAAGCTGGAAAGAGCGAGAGATCTCACAGTCTTGTACTATACTGGTGAATCATTTGCAGAGCCCTGCTGGAGGGAGGGATCTGACCCCACTCTCAAGAGAACCAGTGCTGAGTTGAAACTAACCAAAGCTGCTACTGATCCCTCACCCAGCTTAACTTCTAGTAAGAGCAAAGAGATTAGCCCCTCACCTTAGCTGCCTGATGAAAAAAAGTGTGTACCATTTTGAGGAAAAATATTATTTAATCCAATCACTACTCTTTTATTTGCCATAAAATTTGAAAAATATAAGACACATGAAGAGGAGGAAAATGTTGTTTACAATCTAGTTAAAAAAACATCAATAGAAGCAGACCTACAAATGCAGATGACACAGATTTTGGAATTAGATACACAAATTTTCATAACCTCTTTCTTAAACTTCGAGAGATATTTAGCAACTAGTCTCTCATTTATTTGAAGTTTATAATTCCTTCGGTTTTTTTCTCACTTACCAGATTGACAAAAAATCAAAATCTTGACGAGATTGGCAAGATTGTAGGGAAATAGGCACTTTCACATATGAATGGTTGGAATATCAAATGGTATTATACCATGCAGGAGAATTTGACAATACTGAGAAAAACTACTAATGCATGTATTCTTTGACCTATGGATTTCACTTTTAAGAATTTACCCTGAACTAGGCATCTACCCAAAGGAACAAAAGACATTCTATAATAAAGACATCTGCACTCTAATGTTTATGGCAGCACAATTCACTATTGCAAGGATGTGGAAACAACCCAAGTGCCCTTCAATCCATGAGTGGATTAATAAAATATGGTATATGGATACAATGGAATACTACTTGATTACAAAAACCAGTGGTGATCTAGCACCTCTTATATTATCCTGGATAGAGCTTGAACTCATCCTCCGAAGTGAGGTATCACAAGCATGCAAGAATAAGCATCACATGTACTCGCCATCAAATTGGCACTAACTGATCAACACTAAGGTGCTCACATAGTAGTAATATTCTTTGGGGGTTGGGAGGATGGGGGTGGGTAAACTCACAACTAATGGATGCTGTGAGCATTGTATGGGGAGAAGGGCATGCCTCTAATGCTGGCTTGGGTGAGGCAAAGTCATAGCACGTAACAAAAATGTTTGTATCCCCATAATATCCTGAAATAAAAATAATAAAAAAATAATTTACCCTGAATATACACATTTAACAACATGAAAAAGCATATGCAAAAAGTTATTAACTGAAGCATGGTCATTGTAAAATGTTGTAAACTACCTAAATGCTCATATATAGGAGATTTCTTTCACTGGCCAAGTCTGAGATAGTTTAAACATTGAGGTAAATAAGAAAAATAATAGTTGGTTGAATAAACTATAGCCCATGCATACTATGGGGTACTGTAAAATGGTTTAAAAAAAAAGAACAAGAAAAATCTCTATGAACTGTTAGAGACAAGTATCCAGAATATATCTGTAAGTGAAAGAATATATGCACTATGCAAACTTTTATGAAAGAAAGAAGAGAAAATGAGAAAACATACATATATCTGTATAATTTTATAAAAATAAAGAGAAGAATAATATTACAAAAACTAATGAAATTGGTTACCTACAAGGGATGGAGATGAGAGGAAGGGGTTGAGGGGAGGGAAGGGGATGACACTTCTCTGATTATACCTTTCTATACAATTTTGACTTTCGGTTGTATGTTAATGTTTCACATATCCAAATCAAATGAAATCACAAGGATGGGGGAAAACTTCAAATTAAACGCAAACGGTAGCAAATGAACCTAACTGTTTCCACTGAGTAAAGTGGCTTCCCTGAGGAAGTTTTAAAAAAATTATTACAGTAATATATACATAACATAAAATTTATCATTTTAACCATTTTTAGTGTACAGTTCTATGGCATTAAGTCCATTCACATTGTTATGCAACCATCGCCACTGTCCATCACTAGAACACTTTCATGTTGTAAAACTGAAACTCTATACCCATTAAACAACAACTCCCCATTGCTCCTGGGCCCTGGCAACCACCATTCTACTTCCTGTCTCTATGAATTTGACTACCCTAGGCACCTCATATGAGTGGAATCATATAACATTTGTCCTTTTGTGAAAGGTTTACTACACTTAGCGTAATGTCCTCAAGTTCATCCATGTTGTAGCATGTGTCAGAATTTCATCCCTTTGTAAAGCTGACATAAATGCATTTGTACGTACATACTATATTTTGTTTATCCATTCATTGTTTATGGACACTAGGGTTATTTCTACCTTTTGGCTATTGTGAATAATGCTGGGAAAATAGGCATACAAATATTGTTTTGAGACCCTGCTATAAATTCTTTGGGTTATATACTCATAAGTGGAACTACTGGGTCATATGGTAATTTTATTTTTAATATTTTGAGGAACTGCCATACTGTTTTCTATAGCAGCTACACCATTTTACGTTCCCACCAATAGTGAACAGGGTTCTAATTTCTCCATATCCTCACCAATGCTTGTTATGTTTTGTTTTTTGATTTTGTTTTTTTAATAGTAACCATCCTAATGGGTATGAGGATGTATTACTATCTCATTGTGGGTTTGATCTGCATCTCCCTAATGATTAGTGATGCTGAACATCTTTTCATGCAATTGTTGGCCATTGTATATCTTCTTTGGAGAAATGTCTATTCAAGTCCTTTGCTACTTTTTGAATCAGGTTGTTTGTTTTTTTGTTGCTGAATTGTAAGAATTAAAAAAAAATTCTGGATATTAATCCCTTATCATATATATGATAAGCAAATATTTTCTCTAATTTTATGGTTTGTCTTCTCATTCTGTTGACAGTGTCATTTGATGCACAAAAGTATTTAAATTTAATGTAGTCCAATTTATCTATTTTTATGTTGTTATCTGTGCTTTTGTTGTCATATCCAAAAAATCATTGCCAAATCCAATGTTGTGAAGCTCTCCCCCTATGTTTTTTTTTAAAGAGTTTTATAATTTTTGGTCTTACACTTAGGTTTTTGATCCATTTGGAGTTAATTTTTATATACGGAATAAGGTAATGGTCCAACTTAATTTATTTGCATGCATTCAGACATCCTGTTTTCCCAACACCATTTGTTGAAAAGACTGTCCTTTCTCCACTGAATGATCTTGGCATGCTTGTTGAAAATCAATTGACCATATATGTGATGGTTTATTTCTGGGCTCTTTATTCTATTCCATTGGTTTATATGTCTGTCTTTATGCCAATATCCCAGATAAGTTATGAACACAATACTTTGACTTTGGTCTAAAGAAAAAAATCTGCAATCAAATCTTAAACTCTTCTTAATAGGCTTGTTTGTTGTGGTGGTATGAATATTCTGAAACTATTTTGTGGGTATTACAGAATCGAGCAAATGAATGACATTGTTGGAAGCCAGAGCAATATGGAAGATGGGAAGACAGAAATATGTAATGGGGAAGGCAAGCAACAGCCTTGGATAGCTTCAAATTAGAGGTATTAGGGTAAATTTATTATTTTATCCATACACACACACACACACACACACATATATATATATATACTCTGTCCACTGAAAGATCTAGAAACAGTGACACTCAGTAGCTAGAGCAAACCTAGAGCTCAGATCTTGGTTTCTAAATCCTATTCACTGCTAAAAGGAACCAGGGGTCCATGAAGAAATGGCTTACTCAAGGGCTGGGGCAGGGAAAATACAAGACAAACTTGGAACATCTTATTGTGCTAGAAAATAAGGAAGTTCTCAAAAAATGATGAGGCTATATATTAAAAAATTGAAGGGGCTTTCACTGGCCAAGTCTGAGATAATGTGATCATCAAGGTAAATAAGAACAATAATAGATTCAAGAAAATAAGAATCCAGGAGTCCAGACTGGTAATAGATAGATAATAAATTAATAAATAAATGAGAAGAAAGAAAAAGCTCCTCATGCAGTAGAATGCTGGCTAGTCAATATAGTAGTACTGATGGAGTTAGAACACCACCACTTTAAAACCATCCTAGTGAAAAGAGATTTAGGCAAGAATCATTACGCATGCTCAAGTAGGGGGGGCAGGGTTTGACAAGAAACAGTGTATTTACATAGTCGGAAAGTATCTCCTTACAAGGTTCTTATTTATTATAAATGGAAAAATGGTAGCTATACAGTGGGGACCCTGACGACACAGGTGGCCTTAATTAACTTCATCAACGAAGGTCAAATGGAGCATGTTCAAACCTACAAGTCTGGGTTTGCACGCCTCCTTGGGCCACACTCACCAAGCGACTGGTGAGGACACTGGGCTGTGCTCAGGACAGAGCCCTGCAGGATGGGGAAGCCTTCGCCAGGCCTACCTGGCAGATGGATTTTTTCCTCTGCCAAACTTGCTTCCTGCCCCTTTCTCTCACAGGCTCACTGATCTCTAATCAACGTGTACCCCAAACCCTCACTGATGTCTAATCAATGTGCACCCCAAACCCCGTCTCAGCCTGTGCTTCTGAAGAACCCAATCTGCAACACGCTCGCTCGAAAGCTACTGAACTTTTCACTAAATTAAGAAGGAAAATAATGGCCAATCATACACTCACAAAAATACATTGTTTCAAAAGAGAGCAACAGATGAACACAGGCTGTTCCAACTAATGAAGATCTTGTTTTTGAAAATCTGTCTCTTATTTGGATTGGGGGATACATTTTCTGACATGCACTGTTTTGAGAAGAAACAGGTTGGATTCTGTCTTAATCTCCTAGATCTGCTGTAACAAAGTACCACAAACTGGGAGGCTTAAAACAAAAGAAATATATTTCCCACAGTTCTAGAGGCTAGAAGTCCAAGATCAAGGTGTCAGTAGGGCCATGCTCCATCTCCTAGCTTCTGTAGTTGCCAGCAATCCTTGGTGTTCCTTGGCAAGCAGCTTCATGACTCCAATCTCTGCTTCTGTTGTTACATGGCCATCTTCCCTCTACGTCTGTCTTCACATGGCATTCTCTTCTCTTCTTCTAAGGACATCAGTCATACTGGATTAAGGGCCCACCCTATTTCAGTATGACCTCGTCTTAACTTACATCTTACTTACATCTGTAAAGACCCTATTTTCAAATAAGGTCACAGTCACAGGTACCAGGGGTTAGGACTTCAACATACCTTCTTTTTAGGGGACATGATTCAATCCACAACAGATTCCATCCTAGACTAGGCCACTGAGGGCCCTTTAAGCCTGAACTTCGATGCTGAACTGGAACACTGAAAGTAATAGTAAGAGGCACAGTTCCCAATAGTAAGGCACATTGACATTCAATTCCCTTAATATCCCTGGAGGTGGCTCCAAGCAGCAGCATGTTGGTGGGTATTTAGAGAAGAGAAGGGAGTGAGTAATGTTTAGATCTGAGAACAGGTAGAAGGTTGTGTGCCCTCTGGAGAAGAAAGAGGCTATGCTGCAGGGGAACAGGTGTAAATTTGCAACAAGGGAGAACACAATAGTTAATCCAGGCTTCCTGCATATAGAATCATACCATAACCCTGGTGAGGGTCAGTGGTGAGTAGACTTCATGATTACCCAGGGGCTTCGGCTGAAGTGAGGGCCCTGAGTGGACAGACGATGCAGTGGGGGGAACCCATGGTGCAAGGTAATCCCTCTACTGTGCCGGTGGCCACAGCTCCAGGAGCACGTTTGGAAGAGTCCTCGTGTTTCATGAGGTTAGGGGCAGAAGACAGCTGGATGAGGAAGTAGGAGCCACCTTGCAAAGGTGGGCACATCTGGAGAGCTGTGTTCATACAAAAATATAAATATGGATCAGTTTAACCAAAAATAGATTCCTCGAACCAAAGAAGTCTCTGCCAATCTGTGATAATATTAAGCATTTGTTAAAAGGTTTTGAAGTAGATTACTGTTACAAAGCTGGAGTTTGTCCAAGTTGGAAAACTATTCTTCAGAAAACAGTAGAGCTATAAAAGCAACTACAAAGGTGCTCTCAGTAGCATAAATGTGCTGATTGCCGCATTGTACATGGAATTTTTATAGGTTATTTGTGCGTGAAAAATACTATCAGACATTTGCAGGAACTTGTCTTTTTCTTTGGAAAGAGTTGTGGCTAACAAGAATTTCTGCTTTGTTTGACTCTCTGACCTCTCAGTTGGTTTGTAAGCGATTAAGTGATGTTCAGCCAATTTGTTTGGGGTATAGGAGTTGCTTTGCATCTACTTTGCATAAAAGCATCAAGCATGGTATTGAAATACATTAAAGTTATTAGGTAATTTAAAACAGTGTCACTGTCTTCTTTAGTGGCTAATGACTCTGTCTGTGTAAAACAAAGCTTTTGCTTCCTATTTAACATTTCAGGATACATTAGTAGTGATGCATTATTAATGTAGTTAGGAAGTTGTTATTTTTAGACTAGGTTAAATTAGGAGAGGAAAAGGGTAGTCATGCAGGCAAAATTTAGTAAAAATATGTGTGGAACCAAAATGTAGACAGTTGGCATAGTTTGAAGAGTTGACTGAGTCTATACTTGATTGTTTTCACCTGATATGAATGAGCTAATCAGTCAAAGTATATTTTTGTAGCGCATTCTACTTTACTACCATTTTCATTTAATGCTTGTGAGAGAAAATAAAATTTCATTTGAGTCTTCAAACAAAGATGTAAGTATAAAAACTAGTCATAATTTGGTTGGGACCAAAATTCCAGTTAGGTTCAACCCAATGTTGAAATGGAATGTCTTCTTAATTATCCGTACAATGACATGGAGAACCCAATAATTAGAAGGAAGTTGTAGCTAATTAGAATATGTGTTAGCATACCACTCACATTATGTATGGTGTTATACCTCTTATGAGAATGAGCAAAGAGCTAGATACATTAAAAAAATGTATCTGGACATCTCCTTCCCTAAGGGTCTAAATTGGACTAACAAGATATAAAGATAGGAGAGGATAAACTTCTGTGCCATTAAAACATGTAGAAGATGCATTCTGTGATAAGACAATAGTGATTCTCGGTCTATTCCGGCCATTATACAAACCTGTCATAACTTACATTTTGACTTATCAACCAATTTGAACAGCAATTTAGAAGGAAGAAAGGTGAATCAAAAGTGAAATTTGATTCAGGAATCCTGACTTGCATGGATGAAGATCTGGAGTTGGATTTGTGATACTTTTCGTGAACACCCCCTGAATAAGTATTAAATATTATAATTTGATATCTAAGCTTGTCCCAGAAATTGGAGAAAATTGTGATTACTTTTTATTAATAGTAAATCTATATGGATTGGATGGGTCACATATTTCCTTGATTGGCTGAAGAGAAAGGTGGATAGACAATACTAGGAAGAGGTACCAGCCACCAGGAAGTTCCCCAGTAGTGTGGGGAATGAAAGAAGTGTGCATGAAAGCATGATCCTACCACTTTGGAGTTGGACGATCTCGCTGCGATCGTCTTGTCCTGTGGACCTCCATGCATTGCAGGGGCATTCTTCATTTCTGAGGAGGTCTCTTAGAGACAGCCATGGGTGGGTAAAGAAGTGGCCCAATGGGTGGGGCTCTGAGCACCCAACAGTATATGCAACCAGAGAGGGCCATTTGATTAATATATTTGGGTCCTATGCAAGATTTTTACGAAGAAAGATTCCACTGTATGGCACAAAAGTGTTTAAAATCATTATAGCTGGGCTCCTCACCTCCTCTGTTCCAGTAGCATTACTGCAGAACAGAAAGAAATAGTTCAAGATCAGCCAAGCTACACTTTGGCACATGCTTCAGGGGTCTCTTTTACCTGCATTATCAGGTTTGGCAAGCTGCATTCGTCTGTTCTGTTAGCATCTGTGCAAACCCAGCACGCCAGGTTTATGTTTTCAAAGAGATTCTGGGAAAGAATTCATGAATCCCAGCTCAGACTTCTTGAGTAGTGGGTATCTCTCACCTCTAGCACCATGCCTGGCATGATGGTTGTGCATGAGCTAGTCTCATGCATGCATGCACTTTTCAACAAATATTTACAGAATAGCTGCTAAGTACCAGTTAAAGTGCTCAGTCAATATTCCAGAGTGGCTAGAACGAGCCACATGGCAATCTGAAAATGGATATGGATTTAATTCTCAGTTAGACTCAAATGATTTGATAACAGTTTGCGTATAACAACTTTTAATCTGCTCAGCATGTATTCCAAATAGAATTATTAAGAAATGACAAGGCTCCCTTTTCCACCCACATTACAGAACTAGATTTGGACATCTGAATAATAAGAAAAGTTAACCATTTGCAATGTTATTCAAGAAATATTTGCTGAATTCTAAAAATGTGGGTGGGGATATTAATATAATGGCAAGAGAGACAAAGGCTACTACTATGGGGACTGATGGCTTGGGCTCTATGAAAGCAGAGGAAAAGTAAATCGGGTACTTGGCACCCTTGTCCCCTGTCTGTTAGGAGGGCAGTGATGTCTTACAGGGAGCTGTAGACAGGTCCAGTGTTGGAGCAGAGGTGGCTCTGGGGCTCATAGTGTAAGAGTGACCATCGACTGACATTCTCTAGAACACTTCTGGTGTATTCCAGCATTCTGAAACTTGTATCCTCATGCTCCAGATCTCAAGGCAGAGCTGAGGTTCTAAGGGCCCCTGTTTGAGGAGGTTGACTCAAATTCCTGGTTTCTGGAGCACAGTCTTTTCCATTGAGTCTTGACTATGGGGAAGGATCAAGTTTCTCTTTACTTCCCTCTGAAGTAAGCTTCTGTCTACTTGGGATGTTGGAAGTAGGTGACCAACTTATCCCAGTTTGCCCAAGACTTTCCCAATTTTAGCACTAAAAGTCCTGTGTCCTGAAAATCCTTTCATTCCTAGGCAGACTGGGACAGATAGTCATCCTAAGGAAATAGAAACTAAGCAAATAGACTAGGGTGTTTCAGGTACCTACTGTTTTATAACAAATCATTACAAAACTCAGTGACTTATAACAACTAATATTTTGTTTGCTCACCATTCTTTACTCTGGGCTGGGATCAGCTGGGTGGTTCTTCTGCTGGTCTTGCTGATGGTTGTTTGTATGGCTGCATTCTGCCAGTGAGTTGCCTGGAGGCTGGGCTTAGTTGGGATGCTGGGATATTTTGGCTTTTTTCCCTAAGTAATCTCAGGGCCTCTCCCTTTTCATGTGGCCTTTCCTTGGCATTTTTTACAGGAGGGTAGTTGAATTTCCTATATGGAAGCACAGGGCTCCTCAGTGTGCAATACCTGCCTAGCTTTTCAAGATTGAGGCCTGGAATTGGCACAGCATCACTTTCACCACATCTGATTGATTAAAGCTAGTCACAGCATCACTCCAGAATCAAGGTGAGGGGACTACAGGACTACACAGGAGTGAACACTAGGGGGAAATTCACTGGGGTCTAGCAATGTGACAGTTTTCTCCACAGGTGCAGTGGTATGCTCACCTGGACTCACAGGATTCAGGTGCCCGATCCACTTTCTACCTCTGTTTGCTGGGCACCACCTGCCTTCCTCTCCTCAACACCCTCATCGAAAACTGAGTATGAATAGTCTGACTATTGGTCAGAGCCTTTGAGAGCTCCGGCTAGGTGTAGGACAAATATATCCCTATTATTTTTATATCTGCCAAGAATACAGAGAATGGGAAATTCCTGGTAAGGCTGCCAGAAGGTTTGTAAGGAAGTAACAAGTCAGGAGGCCTGGGTCTTCCGTGTTCATGTGAGGCTCCATTTCTGAGACAGTGCCTATGTGAGGATTTATGCTCAGCACAGGAATTTCAGAGAGACCAAATCACAGTACCTGTCTCGTAGAAGCTGACCCTTCTCAACAAAGTCCCCCTTCCCTCCAGTCTTGTCTTAAAGTTTAAATGGGTGTCAGCGATGACCCTCCCTCCTTTCCTCTCCCCCAACCTCTCTCCTGCGGCTCCACCGCCCTGCAGTGACTTAGTTTCCGGGCAGCGCCCCCCACCCCGCTGGGCTCTGAGCCTCCTGAGGGCAGTCCTTCTTCTGGAACACCCAGGGTGGGTGAGGGGGGCGGTCTCTGGCCAGGGCTGTCAGCGGTACTCCAAAGAGCAGCAGGTGACCAGCCCATCACTCTTGGTTTTGGAGCAGCTCCAATCTCGCTGGCTTCCACATCCCTGGGGTTCTCCTTCCATTTTATCCTCCACCCCCCAGATTTTCTTTTTCCTTTTTTTTTCTGGAAAGAATCAGGCCCCTCTCACTGTCCCCCAACACAAACTCTACGTGGAAAGAACCCCTGAGCTGCCTACGGGCCCTGGGGCTGCTGCTGGCTTCCTTCCCTTTCTCCTCCCGACTCCCCACCACTGTAGGCACTAGCTGGACGTTTGATTTTGGCTTCTGGCTTCTTCCCTCTTTTTTTCTCCTCCCACCCTCCATCACTCCGAGTCACAGCAAGTCCCGGCGCGTCCCGCCTCCGCTCTGTCGCTTTAAGCCCGCCCCACCGCCACGCCCCGCCCTCACCCCTGCTAGCGCTTGGCTGCTCCTCGCCGCCTCTCCCGCTCCTCCTCTGCTCCTCTCCTCCTCCCGCTCCTCCTCTTCCCTCTCCTCCTCCTCCTCCCGCTCCTCCGCGTCGCCGCCGGCCCCGCTGCGCGCTCTGCTCCTCGCAGCTCCCCGGACCCGCAGCCATGGCCGACATCAAGACAGGCATCTTCGCCAAGAACGTCCAGAAGCGACTCAACCGCGCGCAGGAAAAGGTCGGCAGAGGGCGGCGGGCGGCCAGGGCAGGTGGCACGAGGCGGGGGCGCGGCTGGCAGGGCACCGGCTGCGACGGTGCGGGGCCAGAGCCTCCTGGTGCGGCGCTCTGCGGAGCCGGGCCGGGGGCGCAGGGACGCAGGGACGCAGGGACGCCCTGCCCTCCGCGCGGTGACTGCAGCAAGGCAGGACCCGGGCGCTGCGGGGACCCGGCCGGGAGGTGGGAGCGCCAGGGACCCGCTGACCCCGGCCCCGAGGCGCGGGATGTGCTCGCCCCCGGAACCCCCTGCGCGGCTGGCACGGCTCCCGGAGTCCGCCCGGATGGTCGCTGTCCCCAGTCTGGCGCCGGGCACCGGCAGTCGCAGGTGCGGCCGCTCGCCCGCTGCTCCCGGAGCGGAGCGCATCTGCTGGCGCCCGCAGCTCCCGGCGCCGGCCCGCAGCTCGCCCGCAGGCAGCTCGCGGGGACGTGGCCCCAGATCCGGCAGGAGATTGCGGCAGCCGTCCTTCCTCGGGGCGCGGGGCGGGGCGGGATGGGGGCGCATATCGTGGCTACTTGAGTGCGGTAGAAAAGAGCGATTTAGCAGAGTAGCCACCAAAAAAAAAAAAAAAAAAAGAAAATCTCTGTTTAGACCAATAGGGCTGGATCGCAACAACCAACGGCTTTATACAGCGCTGTCGAGTGAATTACGGAGTTCAAAACAGAGATCTAGATACACACACTTTTTTTTTTTTTGTCTATATGTTTGTGTCCCTTTTGACGCCAGTGTCCTCTGGAAAGTCAAAAACACACATGACCCGAACCTAACAGTTCTTTTCTCCATTGCAGCACAAAGGGGGATGTTTTATATTGCATTTAAAAAAATCCACATCGCACGATTGGGTTCCCTGTTGTTTTGCATGCTCCCCAGTAAACTAGCCACAGTAATTTATTTTTCTACTCCAGAGATGTGCACAAATGAACCCAGGGCCATAGCAAGCACAGCCCCAAGTAGTTAGAGAGGTATTGTACCGGGCACCTTGCTTGCTTGGCTCTTCTGGTCACTGCTGTATCTGACCGCTCTAATGTCTTCATTTGTGTCCTGAGCAAAGTGCATTTATATTTTAGTTTGAGCATTGTACTTGAAAATGAACACCGGCCCATGAGCCCATGACTGGTATCAGTTGAACTGTGTTTTCCTTCACGTGTCAGTATTTTCCGTCCTGGGATATGGGGTGTTTAGCATTTTCCTGTTTTACTGGAAGTCAGATTTGTCGTGTTGCTCTCTATGACAGTGAATTTCTCTCTTCAGACCCAAGCTCAGGCTGCCCCCCAGTTCTGGTCGAACCTGTGGAGCTAGTAGAGGGGCATTGATCCCTTTGTCCCCAGGCCCAGAGGCTTGGTGGCCACCGCTGGTCCCTCCCTCCACACAGGCACACTCTCAATGCAGTAAGAGGATTGTATTTCTTTTAATATCTGCCCAAGCTCATCCTGAACTAACATGATCCTCCTCCTGCCGCTCCCTCAGCAGCTGAATTAGCAAGGTTTCCTGCCCCTTTGCAGGCCCTGGTTACTTGTGCAGAAAGTAGCCAGGGATCTGCTGGTCTTGGGATCTGGGCCAGGTTTTGTTATCATATTTCCATACTTCATTTTACCCACTTGTAGGTATTCCTCCTCCCTGCCTTCCAAGTAATTAATCTTCTGTCTGAAGCTTTTCACTGAATCCACCTTCCATCTGTGAAGGAATTTAGTGATATGGTCTGCCTTTTCACATATTAAATTATTTCTTAATCTAGGTCACCAGCTGTTAATATGCCTAAAATAAATGAAAAGAAAACATAATCTCTCTTACACAGCATTCAGGCCCTATGAATTGTTGAAAACTCACTTTTTTTCTTGATTAAGGTCACGTGTATATCGTGACTGCAGTTGGTGGGTGGCGTTCACTCTTCTATGCGGGAGGGGTAGGATAGACTCTGGAGGGGCTTCAAGCATCCCATCTTCTTCCCTGGGGAAAGTTGCTGATGCAAAGTGCCTGTTGCACCTAGCCTAGGGGGTTAGGACACCGAGAGGCTGAGAGTGTGCGTTCTGCCACAGGGTTAGTTCTGCCCCCTTTTTGAGTCAGTGCAGCATCAGGGCATGCTTGGCACAGAGGGAAAGGAGCGTATGGGGTGGAGGGAAAGCAGCTCAGCCCGGCTCAAAGGGAAGGTGCTGGAGAATGGAGAGCACGGTGTGCTGCTGTCGAGGCTTCATTAGACGTCTTCCATGGTGACTCCCTCTTTCTGCATCTTCAGCCTCTTCCTGTTCTCCAGTGCAGGTTCTCAATGACTATAGGCCACTTACGTTCTTAAGGCTCTTTGTTTTTACAACCAAATTTTCTTAAAGGACACTCTACTCCCTTGACTTTCTTATCATCTACGTTCCACCTACCAGCTTGCATGCATTTTTGCTTCGGATACACGACTGAAATCACTTTTAGAGGTGATGTGTCTTTTTATGAATTTAAAATACATTTTTTTCTTATTGGAAGTCAGTAAAGGTTCATTGAAGAAAGAATAAATATACGTATAAGCAGGAAAAAAACTGAGCAAATCAGGAAACTCATAATTCTACCACATAGAGATTTCACTATAATTTGATGTGTATCCTACTGTATCTTTTTCTATATGTGTATGTAAATATTTATACAACTAAAACAGGTTCATAGTGTATGGTTTGGTAACCTATTTATTTCATTTAATAATTACGGACATCCTTCTTTACATGTACATATTTTCCATCAACAATTTAAATTACTGAACAGTATTGGAATATATGGATTTTGCTGAATACCCTATTTTTTAGATTATTCATTTTCCAATTTTTCTTTATATGAATACAAGTCAGTAAGCAAACTTAAAGGGAGAATGTTTGTATATACCTTTAATTATCTGCTTAGATAAATTCCTAGAAGAATTATTGTGTCAAAGGTTTGCTTATTGTTATTATAGCTAGATTGCCTTCCAGAAAGGTTGTACCAATTTGCATTCTCACCAACAGTCAGTCCAAGAGACACTTGCCAACTCTGGATAATAAAATTTAAGATAATATTTAGCCGTGTCACTAGAAAAAATTAGTTCTGGGTTCATTTCATTTGTCTGATTTTTAAAAAGCAAACTTTTTGTGCATTTCTATTTTTTTATTTGTGAATTGTGCATTATATTTTTGCCCATTTCTGTAGCTTCTCCGTCTTGTTATTTGTAAAGGCAAAAACAGCATCAATACTAAAGGTTGCAAACATTCTTCCTTTTCTATTTACTTTTCAATTTTTTAATGATTTCTTCTGATAAAGAGAATGTTTATGTTTCTGTTTTATGCATATTTGCTTAAATATTGGTTGGTTTTGTATGGTTTCTCTTTTGGGTGGTTGATTTAGTCAGGATCCTGCTACTTGGAAGTATCAGAAAACTCAACTTATACTGGCTGAAGGAAAAAAGGCATTTAATTGCTAATAATAAAACTAGTTAACTATTTATATGTGGTTCTTATACATATACATTTAAATAAGCTTTTAAAATATAAATATGTATCTATATTAAGCTATATGCATATTTTTATAGGTGTATATATAAATATATACATATGCATGTATGTATTATATCTTTTAACTTATTTGATTCTGTGAGGTAGGCACTATTACTACCTATCATATTATAGATGAAGAAGAAGTTAAGTGACATGCCCAAGGTCACACAGTTGGTAGGTAGTAAAGCTGGAGTTTGGATCCAAGCAGTCCAGTGCTTTCCCGCTATATGATACTGCCTATTATAATTATGAAAAGGGCAGGGCTAGACAAACTTTGGCCTGCCTGGAACCAGGGGCTCAACCACAGATGTCAGAGCTCAGGTACCTTCTCCCACTTCTCATCTGTGCTGTGCATCCTGTCAACCCCGTTCTTGGGCAAGTTCTTCTCTTGGGGTGGCAAGATGGCTGCCAGCAGCTCTAGGCAAGAGCATGTTTTTCCTTAATTATTTTCACAGAACTCTTTACAGTGCTCATTGGCCCAAATTGGGCCTTATGTCTATCCCTGGAAGAAAAATATCTCTATGGCCAAGGGCCAGGATCATGGGTTGGATTGGGCCTGAGTCACAAGCCACTGCTGAAGCCAGGGATGGAGAGATCTCTTTGAATAATATATATGCACAATATATGCACAGTTAAAAAAATCAAATATTAGTAAAAGAATTATTATGAAAAGCAGCAGTCCCCTGTCTCCCTCTCGTCAACCACTTGCTTCACAGAGGCAATATTACTGACCATGCGATTTCCTAAAAATATGCTTATACAGCATTTATTGATCTATCTTTCATGTTTGGTGAAGATAGGTA
>RJWJ010010815.1:0-45947 GCA_004363605.1 Indri indri | reverse complement strand
CCACCATGCCCAGCTAATTTTTTCTATATATTTTTAGTTGTCCAATTAATTTCTCTCTATTTTTAGTAGAGACGGGGGTCTCGCTCTTGCTCAGGCTGGTTTCGAACTCCTGAACTCAAACAATCCACCCGTCTCGGCCTCCCGAAGTGCTGGGATTACAGGCGTGAACCACCGTGCCCGGCCTTATTCTTTAAGTTTTAATAACATTCTTCTATTCAAATGCAAAGATTTGTGTGAGAAAGATTTATCTAAAAATCTTTCACATCAACTGTAGATTAAACTAATTAGTTAAAAAAATGTACATTTCTATTCTTCTCCAACACACAGAATATAAACATTTGTAATTTTTTTCTTACATATAACTTTGTTCTATATCTAATTTTACCACCTCAGTCTTTTCTTTCTTGAGTAGCAGTGCCTGGGCTCCTAAATTTTCATGATATTTGAAGTTTTACTCTTTGCACGCATAGCATTACTATCATACCTATAACATTAATAAATTTTCATTATTTGCAAATGCATATACTAGAAAAAGCAGTTCTTAGAAGTTAATATCTTAAATATTAATTATTTTATAAGAAAATATTTCATGGAATAATAAGATAAATTACATTAAATTTGTTCACTTAGGTCTTAGAGTCTTACTATTTTTCATGGAGCATCTCAAGCTAATAATGTTTCAGGGAACAAAGTTTAAGAAATTCTGATTTACTTTATGATATCTTTCCTTTTTATCTATACATGGAAGGACATGCTCAATGAACAGGAAAACTAGAAGGAACAATATAGATTTTGATATTTCATTTATGATCTTACTGCGAGGAAAATAGCTTTTCTTTTCTTCCTTTCTTTTTTTTTTTTTTTTTTTTTGAGGCAGGGTCTCACCGTCGCCTTGGGTAGAGTACAGTGGCATCACCAAAGCTGACTGTAGCCTCAGAGTCCTGGGCTCAAATGATCCTGCTGCTTCAGCCTCCTGAGTAGCTGGGACTATAGGCATGCCCCACGATGCCCAGCTAATTTTTCCATTTTTAGTAGAGACAGGTCTCACTCTTGCTCGGGCTGGTCTCGAACTCCTGACCTCAAGTAATCCTCCTGCCTCAGCCTCCTAGAGTGCTAGGATTACAGGCATGAACCACCGCGCCCAGCTGAAAATAGCATTTCTTCATAAGTTCATCAGATTCCCTGTAAAGGATGATTCAGAGAAGTGGGAAACTATTCTTCCTTATTAAAACATACTCATCCAAAAAAATTATAATGCATTTTAGTTCTTACATAATAATTTAATTGAAGGCAAAAAAGGGATATTTAAATAATATCTATTATAGATCTCTAGGTAGGTTCCCCTCCCCTCAGTTGCCTTTATTTCCTTGGTGTTCCTTCTACTTTATACATCTCACTTCTCAGAATGTCCTTTAGTTCAGTTAGCACACAGAACTATATTCTTCTTGCATGGGCATTACCTGTCACTCAGAACGCAGTGGAATTTCTTACAGGGCTTTATACTTTTATAGCTGTTTTCATCCAGGGATGTCGTAAAATCTGGCAAACATGATCTCATTATTCCTCAGGATATTCCTGTGAAGTTGGTGGGTGGCCTGTATTATTATTCCAGTTTTGTAGAGCGTTTCATCCAGTTTGCTTAAAGTATTCCTCTTAATTATACAGTTTTTATAAGTGAGGAATGTGACCAAGGACACAGAGAATACAGTACAGACCTATAAAAGGGACTTGTGCTAACAAGAAATGCCCAGCACCTCAGCCCTTTAGATGTTGCTTTTCTTCTGTGTTGTAACAGGTTATTGCTCAATTCTGATACATCGTTTTATCATTTAAAAAAATTGCTACAGTTCTTAGGATTATGTTATTCTGCTGTTATTTTTCTTCTTGGTACTAAAGATAAATAGTCTTCATAATACGTAAAATACAGAAAATGCAGTGCAGTGTATTAGGTGCAACTTAAACCCCATTATAAGCCTACAAAAATAACTTCATCATTAAACAGCCTCATTTATATAAAGTACATACCAGGAACCACTAAGTTCATCAATTAGTGATTAATTTGGAATATTGTAGCAAAGATGTAGAAACAACCCAAGTGTCCATCAATACATGAGTGGATTAATAAAATGTGGTATGTGTATACCATGGAGTACTATTCAGTTTTAAGAAACAATCTTGATACAGCACCTCTTGTATTCTCCTGGATGGAGCTGGAACACATTCTACCAAGTGAAGTATCCTGAGAATGGAAAAAGAAGCACCACATGTACTCACCATCAAATTGGTGTTAACTGATCAACACATAAGTGTACATATAAGAATAACATCTATTGGATGTTGGGCAGGGGGAGGGGAAAGGGGGAGGAGGGGATGGGTATATGCATACACAAAGAGTGCAATGCGCGCCATCTGGCGGATGGACACACTTGAAGATCGGACTTGGGGGGCGAAGGGGAGCAAGGGCAACATACGTAACCTAAACATCTGTACCCCATAATATGCTGAAATAAAAAAAGAACTAGGGGAACCATTAAAGAGTTTGCTATTTTAAAAGTTCACTCTAGCTGCAATAATGGAATGCGTCAGAGACAGAGATGCTACTGAACAGATTGAAATCACTTAGGAGACAATAATTCAGACAAAGGTTGATGATGAGTAAAGGTGGAACAGGAAAAAAAAAGACTTGGATGATACTTAGGAGAGGAAATTATAATAACAGTGATTGATTAATTACATAGAGATTAAAGAGAGGGGATCTGGGATGATTCCCAGATATCTGGCTTCAAAAATTGGGCCATGACTTTAATTTCTGGCAGTGCAGTAGAGAAAATACCCTGAAAAGTTGTCTAATACAAAAGACTCATACATTCTCAATAAAATACATTAAGCGTCCTTTTAAATGCATAGTTGAGTGTGCGAGAAAATAGGCCAATCTCCAGAGGACAGCAATAAGGAGAGAAGGTGAAAATCAACTTTGCAAGCTTAACAGCAGCACTATGATAAGCTGGGAGCATTTCAGATATCTATATGATAATCGAAATTTAGCTAACAAATAATGAATAGAAACGAGCACACCATGCTTTTGGAAATGAGAAGCCCTTGATCACAAATGGTACAGTCTAAGGCTTACCAATTACAGAATGGTAGGCTATAAATCATCTGCCTTACTATGCCAACAAATTAATAGAAGTCACTTTTTAATAGTTCTTCAGGTTGTTTAGAAAATGAAAAAGTGAATGATTATTGAAAGGAAAAGCCTTGCTCTAAGACTTCTCAAAATTCTCCTTAAAAACCTCACCATGAGCTCAGAAATTTGACATTACTACACTTGCAAAAAAACAAGCCACCATGAGTAAGAACGAGAAAAAATGACCAATACCAACATTAGGCCCTGGAGAAATTCAGATAATAAACTATACTGCCTTATAACCAGGGAACAGAAAACTCTTTTGCTAAGGGACAAACAGTAAATATGTCTGGCTTGTCTTCCACAGGGTCTCTGTCATAACTCCTCAATTCTGCCACTGCAATACAAAACTGCCCCAAAATAATACACAAGCAATAGACACGGATGTGTTCCAATAAAATTTCATTTTATAAAAATGGGTATGAGGGTGAATTTGATTCACAAGTTACAGTTTTCCAACCTCTGTTATAAATGATAAATTCTGTATGTTTAAAATCTTTAAGAAAATATTAAATGATAAACTTAAGACATATATGTCATGTTATTAAAATAATTTAAGGAAGATTTGAAAAAGAATCACATAGAAATTCGAAAATATTTGGAACAAAATGGAGACCATGATTTCAATAAAATAAATGACACATTTTTATAGCGTAAGAAAAGGAAGAAATTCACTAAAAAAACAGAAGTAAAATATGAATAATTAACAAAAGCAGAAATCCAAAGGGTCATTAATTATATAAAAGATGTTTGAGATCATTATAAATAAGAGATGTGCAAAATAAATTTTTAATGTGATAATATTTCATACATATTGGACTGGATAGGTTAAAATATCAAGCAATATCAAATGGTGGCATTGAAAAAGAACAATCTGAGCACTCTTCCATGGTTGATAAAAGTAAAGATTGTTATGTACAATTCTGAGATGAACTTAGCAAGGCCTAATACAGTTAATAATGGAATATTTTATGGACCAACATTTCGCTTTCAGATTTATGGACCAGGTAAAGTTCCACAGTGTACAGAAATAAACATATTTGAAAATTTCATAGCAGCTGAATTTATAATAAAACGTAAGCTGGAATATACCTAAATGTTCAGCAACAGAAGGATAAATCGATATTTTTCAAATATGAGTTATATAACTTTCAACAAATGTAAACTAGAGCCATGTATAACCAGGTATAAATCTAAAATCTTTAGCATTGAATGAAAATAGCAATTTATAGAAGGATATATGTGATGTAAAAACTTCATAGAATTTTAAATTAATAAATAATATGTAGTTTAGGAATATATGTCTATTTAGTAAAATATTAAGACATTTGTGACAAGCATAAATATCAATTTTAGGGTAATGATTAGTTCTGGCTTTAGGAAGGGTAGTACAATACAGGAAAGAGTATACAGAGGACTTCAGTCAATTTATAGAATTTATTCCTTAAACTGAATCTTTTTTCTCCTAAAATGGGGATTTTAATAACTGTATTGAATCTATAGCTCAACTTGGAGAGAAATTGAATCTAATTGCTATTCCAATTCATGAACATGATATACATCTTTATTTATTGGGATTCCTAAAAGTCCTTCAATAAAGTTTTATAATTCTCTCTATAGAGGTCTCACATACTTTTTGGTTTAGTTTTCCCTAAATATAAAGAAATAGAAAGCCTGACTAGGATTAGTAAACTGAGTCATATTACATTTTATGTTATTAATTGTAGAATTTTTTTTGTATATATAATGTTTCATGATAATTAGGAAGATCCCTGACATTACCAAACATTGAGATAGACTGTGTAGAAAAAGAATCAGATTTGGTGATGGAGAGCTTGAATAGTTGAAATAATTTTTGGATGTATTATGTTGAAACATCTGTTATACTCAGGAGGTACTAAATAGCATGTGGAGATTTGAAGCCCAGAAGAGGCACCTGAGATGGAAGTTTTGATTTGGAAGTCATTGACATATCAATTCATTGAGGTTAAGGGAATAGATATAATCTGAGAGCTCATCTTGCAGATGAGTGAAAGAAGCAAAGTACTTAAGATTTTACGGTGAGAAAAAACAACTTTAATGAGAGCACCAGAGGAAAAGGTGACAAGTAAAGAAAATGACATAATAGGTTTTCAGCTAGGAGGGCAACAATGTGCCCCAGGTCCTGCCACTGTCCTTTTGGGGTATAATGGTTCTCTGTAGCTTTAAGTATTTCAGGATATTGTTGGTAGATGTTCTCAAGCCATTCTTTAAAGAAGTTTGGTTATGAGGGCAAGAGAGAGATAGAGAGGAGAAATAGGGTGATGGCTGGAGAAAATGTGTATGTTTCTTTTTTTGAAACAGATTGGAGAAACATGAATGTGTACAAGTAGCTAGTCATAAAAATGAGCAAGAAATTGATGACATAAGAAAGCAACAGCTAATCTGCTACTTCATCATGCAGCAATAGAAAATGGGATCGAATAAAAATTCCATAGAAATAAAAGGGTAAAATCATGTAGAAGAGGTTAAGTTTCATAATTAATAATATAATAATAATTATACCTAATACTTTCATGACTACTATATACCAGGCACTGCTCTAATGAAGCTACAGGTTTTAAGTAATTTACATCTCACAATTCTATGAGACAGTACTATTATTATCCTCCCGATTAACATAGAAGAAAGTAAGACAGAAAAAGATTAAGTAACTTAGATAATATTTGCTTCTAGGATACCTGCTTTCAAATTCTGGACTGTTAGTTATTATACTATGCTGTTGTTCTAGAGCTAAACTTTGAGACAGAAAAAGGAGACCAGGAAGACATACAAGGAATCATAAGTTCATTGAAAGTTGAAATCCGAAGCCCAAAGTGACAATAAAAATGTACGCTTCTTGAGAAATGGTGAAGATAAGGAACAAAGGTATGTTTATTGGTCTAGGTATGACACTCATGGTATTCTGGGATTTTCCTCTTGGAAATATTTTCTAGAATTGCTAAAATATAGAGTAAATATTCTTCCAATGAAATTGGTTCACCTAGGTAAACAGACACATACACATAATAATGACCTAAGAAGTAATCCAACAAAGTAAATACCTAGATTTTTGTCTTCTAGTGCTTTTCAGTATGTTTCAGAAATGCACCATGTTTAAACAATTTTCATAAATGATGGCCTAAAATTAGGTAATACTTATAAGAGTTGAAATGTCTTTTCACTTGTCTGTAACATTCACTATTGGGTTTTAACAGACATACGAGCTTATAGACAAGGATATATTTGAATTAGAATAAAAAAGGAAAAATCAGTGCTTTTATCCAAAATGATGCTAAATGATTTTTCTGATCTTAATGTAGAGAATGAATGAGAGCTGTAGGTACAGACTGAGGGTGATAAATGACCCAGCAGATGCACTGGAAAAATAAACATATGTGGCTGTGACAGAAATTTGCAGTTCACGCTGAAGTACTGAAACCAAACTAATCCTTGATTTCAAAAACTGAAGAAAATTTTTGGTTCCTATGACTTTGCCAAGATAAAAGTGTATTATACTCATAGAAAAAGGAAACTATGATCTGTGTCTTTCCCTGCATATTATCTGCATATGGAAGCAATGGTGAGATTAAGGTATTTTTTTGGTTCTATTTTTTCCTAAATATAACTTAAAAAAAATAAAATAACAATAGTGAAGCATAACTTATTTCAAAAAGTTATATTAAAATGCTTTCAAAAACATTTTATAAACATATACTTGAAACAGTTTGCTTTTTGAATGAATTGTCTTTTCAAATTCGTCTTTCTAGTTGAAATCCCATCTTGCACTTCTTGCTCAGTACATACCTATGCCATTTAATTTTTCTTTCTAGATTGTTGCTCTCTTAACTAACATTAGTTACAAATTAGCTTAAACATACTTAAGATGGCATTTTAACATTATTACTTATTAGATAATTAATGTACAAAATTTTGGAAACATTTATAAAAATAAACTTATCTATATTTTATAATCACTCCATTCAGAGATAAGCGTTATTTTAATACAGTTTTAAAATTGTTAATATTTTTGTATACTACTTTTCAATTTTTTCTATATAATGTATTGTTTTAAAGTAGTGATTATACTGTACATACTTCAAAAACACTTTATTTTGAAAATTTTGAAATCTTTTCAAGCTTACACAAAGTGTTAAAAATAAAAATAGTATAGAAAGCAACTCTATGCCCTTTACTCAGATTTAAATACTGTTAACATTTTGTACCATTTACTTAAGTATATATTACTTTAACTCTGTCTTTTGTCATTTAATATGTGCCACTTACTTATATACATATTACTTTGTCTTTTATCATTTGTTATCATTTAATATGTTTCAGAAAGTGTAAATATCAGCAAATAGTATTCCATAACTTTATTAATGAATGAAATATTTAATTGCAAGTTCACATGATAAAACCCTAATTTAAATGCTTTGCATATATCATCTTATGACATTCTACAATAATTCTATTTTGTGACTGTTTATTTATATCTAGTGCATGATTCTATTTTAAGCATATTTTACAAGTAAAGAAACTGAAGGTGAAAGAACTGCTAAGTAATGTGCCTAAGGACATCCAGCTAGTAAGAGAAAGAATTAGGATTTAAAGTCAAGTATATATTTTTTTATTGCTATATAATAAATACTATAAAAGTAGTGACTGGAAAGTAAAACATTTATTCTCTCTCAGCTTTGTGGTTCAGGAATCTAGTGGTGGCTTTGGTGAGTGGTTCTGGCTTGGGATATCCGAAAACACTGCAATCAAAGTGTCAGCAGGACTGCCATAACCTCAAGGCTCACCTGGGTGAGAATCTGAGTCTGTGCTCACCCACATGGTGTTTGTCAGGCTTCAGAAGGTCTGTTCCCAAGCTTACTGATGTGGCCCCTGGCTTCCCTTGGAGGGAGTGATTCGAAAGAAGTGAGAGAGAGCCCACAAGAGAGAAGCCACTGTCTTTTAACAGCCCAGCTTGGAAGTGACATCTCATCACTTCTGCCATATTCTATTCATGAAAACCAAGACAAGTTGTCTAGCCCATATTCACAGGGAAGGGATTACACAATCTCATGAACATCAGGGTGTAGGGGTCATTGTTAGCCATCTTGGAGGTTGCTTACAACATTGGGTTTTTCTGACTTTAGAATCTATGCTTCTAATAATAATTCATATGCTTTCCTAGTGTACAAGATATTACTCCCTTGTGAGCATCCACCATATTTTGTGAACCAATTCCCAAGTGCTGTGCCCCACCTAACTGCTGCCCAGCTGAGGAAAGACAGGGGAGCCCAAGCTCTTTAGTGCACACCTGCAACTATTCCCATTGTCCTGCTATGGGCTGCTGTGAGACCAAGAGGCAAGTGGATCGCACTCCCCCCAGCATCTTGCTCATGCTGTTTGCCTAGAAGGGCCCCTCTTCTCTGATTACAGGTGCAAGATGTCATTTTGGGAGTTTCAAGCTAGGCAGAGCCCCATCCTTGGGCTGAGTTCCAGCTTATGAAGCTGCAACCACCACCCGGCTGAGGAGGGACAGGGCAGCCCAAGCTCTCCTACACACACCTAGGACAATTACTACCATTCTGCTATGGGCTCCTGTGAGACTTAAATGCAGACTGCACTTCCCACTGTTTATTGCCCAAGCCACTTGCCTGAAAGGAGCCCCCCTGTCTTTGATCGCAAGCCCACAGCCAGCACCATTTTGAGAGATTAATGCTGGGCTTCACTCTGTCCTTTGACCGAGTTCAAGGCAACATGGCTGCAGCTGCCACCTGGCCAGGAAGGGACAGGGGAGACTATGCTCTTCTAAGTGCACTTAGGACAATACCCACCACCCTATTACAGGCAGCTTTGGCACTTGTGACTAGCCTGCACAATCCATTGCTGCTGCCAGTATCATCAACACTTGTGTCCTAGTGGGTGGCTCCACAACTGCTACTGCCACCTCCCACATCAGATCAGCTGCTCAGAGACCTGAGAACACATCCATGCATCTGGCTTTCTGTTCCAAGCTATTAGCTTTTGAGGAAGCCACCTGAAGGCCCAACAATTGGCCCTATAGGACTGCTGCCAGCATAAGCTGCTCTGGGGCATAAAATCAGGCACACTCAGTCCACTAATGCTACCACTGGGGCCTGAAGACTGGCTCAGCTGGCATTTGAGTTCCCAGCAAAACTTCATCATAGCTTCAACTAATAACTGCACTCTAAGCCACAAAGGAAATCACAGATACCATTGACCCTGTGTAATACCTAAGAAATCAAACAAAGATCACACTACCACAAGCACCCAAAATCAAAGCCAAGGTGTCCTACTGAACCAACAACATATATACATCTTCAGAAAAAAAATTCTTCAATTCGTACCCCGTAATCGTGTTTTTAAAAAGTTTAAAGACATACACTATAGCATTTTGATTGGTATTTCGAGAGTCAGAAATGCCTTTCTACGTTTAGGTTTACTATGCATACTTCTCCTTTCAGAGATTTTCTGAAATCATCATGTGTTAAAAAGGTTTTATTGATTTAACAGATTTTAAGCTCACAAAGCCACCCCTTTCTGGCCCCAGTTCTTAATCTATGAAAGGAATTTAGATTATTATTAATTTATTTAAATATGTTAGTTCTAAAATTTGCTCATTGCAATAGCCATTTGTCAAGTCTATGTCCAAATATTTTCTCTTGAGAGAGACATTTGTTTGAAAAAGCTATTTTATCACACAAGGCAATGTTAGAATACCAAATGTATGACGTGTTTATGATACAGTCATTTTCTATAATTTAAACCAATTATTTTGCTAAAAGATATTGACTTTAAGATATTCTTCCCAATACAATAAATATTTATTGAATTCCAACCATGTGCCAGGCACTGTCCTCGGGACTAAGACTACAGTAGCAAACACAACAAAGGCCATGCTCTTTTGAGGCAATATTCTAATTTCTAGGGATAGACGATAAACAAATAAATCTATAATATTTATTTTGCTGGTAAGTACTAACAAGAAAAGTTAGGATACCTTTCTATTAGTTGTTCTAAGAATTGTATATGTAGGGATATAACACATGAGTTTTTCGTTCAAAAAAACTTCAATCGAATAAGTTATTAGATTTATAAATACATAGCCAAATTCACTTTTTTTCCACTGTTTAGAAAAATTTATTGTTAATGTCTCAGAGCTGATGATGACATTAACCTACATAAACATAATTCTTAATTTAGGACCTGAAGACAACCATAAACATGATCAGAGCATCAGGGTGTTGTTGCTACTGAGGCAGAGAGAAATCCTTTAGTCCAAAGATGACTTAGTTTAAAACGTCAACCCCACGCCTCTTCACTTGAAGCTTCCATTTTGAACTATCAGCACATACTCCTTATGGAGCTTTTCCTGTTCTTCTTCAGCTTCTTGGCTTGTCCTTTTCTCAGTTCTTTGCCTTCTGTGTCATGTGTTTGATATTCCATCAAACTTGGAATATTTGTCACTTTCTGACAAGAACATCTCACTGGGTAGAACCTTCATCTTAGCTATCTTTGTGGCTTCTTGGTTTCTTCTAGCTGTCTCATCTTTCTTTTTCCTCTTTAAACATTTTTTTTTCTTCTCTGTCTTTTAATAAGGTATCTCCATCCACTAATTTGACCACATTTGGAATCCTTTGTCGGTCCTTGTCTGGTCAGTCCAACCTCTATATGGTGGCCTCAAAGAGACCCAACCTGGGGGGTCTACAGAACGTGGCTCTGTACCTCACCCACATGCTGAAGATCTTTTGGACCATAGAAGAAAGTGTTTCCTTAGGTTTCTAATAGAGTTTGAATACTTGTCCCCTACAAATCTCATGTTGAAATTTTATCCCCAGTGTTGGAGGTAGGGCTAAGTGGGAGATGTTCGGGTCACAGGGGCTGATCCCTTTGTGAATGGCTTGGTGCCCCTCCATGGTAATGAGTGAGTTCTTGCATTATTGGTTCACTGGAAAGTTGGTTGATTAAAAGAGTCTGGCAGCACCTTCTCCTTCTCTTGCTTGTTCTCTTGCCATGTGACATACCTGCTCCCCCTTAGCCTTCTGCCTTCATTGTAAGCTCCCTGAAGCCCAGCAAATGCATGCCTGTACAGTCTGCAGAACTATGAGCCAAATGAACCTTTTGTATTTATAAATTACCGAGCCTCAGGTATTTTTTTATAGCAATGCAAAATGGACTAACAGTTTCCCACTCAGAAAACCCAGACCCAGCCTACATCTGGGGTCCATAGTCATGTCCTACTTGCAAGTGTTGGAATTCAGATGAGTGCAGAAGATAAAATGTCCGTGAGATTCCATCACTGTAGCTCAGTGATGCCCAGTGCGATAGCATTCTGCCTGAATTCAGGGTATGGTTTAAAGATCAAAATCACTTTATAACAGACACTTCCCTCAAAAGAGTAATTCTTAGACATACTAATTATATAATATTGACAAATAACAGAGAGACAAAACAACAGACATGGAGTTTTCATATTAGTTCAAAAACCATAAGGTTTTAGGCCCACCAATTCAAATGATTAAGCAATGTTTAATCACTAAATTGTTTGAAACAGTATTCTACTTTATATATTCAATTTACCGATGGTTCAAATACTTGTTCAGATTAAAATAATGGTTGGACTTATTTTTTTTTTTTTTTTTTTTTTTTAGAATTTACCCACTGCCCTGGAAATGACCAAAGGGAATTTCCTCCCTCTTTTCCATAAAGGTCAGATGTAAGGATTTCATATCTAACTGAAGAAATTTTAATTGACAAAAATATCAAATTAATAGTATTTTTATTATTGTTCCATGCGATATAGAAAAAAATAGCACATCTATTGAACTCCCTTGGACAATTACGTGATGAAAATTTTTTTTTTCTTTTTCTTTTCCTTTTCTTTTTTTTAAGACAGAGTCTTGCTCTGTCGCCCTGGGTAGAGTGCAGTGGTGTCATCATAGCTCACTATAACCTCAAACTCCTAGGCTCAAGCAGTATTCTTGCCTCAGCCTCCTAAGTAGCTGAGACTACAGGCAGGTGCCAGGACTCCTGGCTAATTTTTCTATTTTTAGTCGAGACAGGGGTCTCACTCTTGCTCAGGCTGGTCTTGAACTCCTGAGCTCAAGCAATCCTCATGCCTTGGCCTCCCAGAGTGTTAGGATTACAGACATGAGCCACTGCGCCCGGCCTTGAACAATGTTTTGACCAGAAACGTACTCTATTGAGTGCTTAATTTTTGAAACGTACAACATTTCCTACATGACTTTACTGCTTGTTAAAACATTTGTTTGCCATTATGGAAACACAAGTGAGGTGTTCTTTGATTGGGCATGATAAAAACTAATAATTTCATGGTAAAAGGTAAGCATTTTGACATTTTCATCTTTATTTTGTATTTTTGTTCAACTTTTTATTAGAGGCATACTGCTACTTACAAACTGTAAATTTGGCAAACAGGACATCTAGCATCTTGTCTGGCAGTAAAAACAAATCATTATTTCAATTCATTTTTCAGCTGCAAAGGAAAAGAAGCCACATGCTGACAATAAATTATACATAAAAGCACAAACCCTAAGGCTAGTAAGTGACAAGAGATGATACTTTTCAATGTTATATTTGGAATGAATAAATAAAAATTACATTCAGGAAGGCATGCTGGTTTGAACTTGAGACAAATTAAATGTTTTTTTTTTTTTCCGAGTAAGCAAATCATTATAATGCCTATTTTACAAAGTTATGGTATAGTAGGTATTTTATGTTTCTGAGTATTATATTTAATGGCTAAAATCCAATAAAATTTTTTTCTTGAGGACCTTGAAGTCACTTACATTTTTTCAATAAACCTTAATAAAAATAAATTTCTGTTTATGTTTGCATATGTAAAGAATTTAAGAGGGATGCTGAGCCATCTGAAGTCAGAAAAAGTCTAGTAACCAAGGTGAACTAGGTGGATGCCACCATTAATGAGGTTAAAATTTGTATCTTAAATGTTAGTATTCACTCAAAAAAATCATTTGTTCAATTAGATGTCTACACTCATAGAGCCTTAGCATAGTGGAAAGTGAAATAGATTTATGTTTAAAAGGCCCAAATTAAGTCTATCTCTGTTATTGTTTGGATTTAGTGAAGTCACTGGCTAGTTTTAGTTTTCTTATTAGTAAAATAACAATTTAATAAAGCAATTTATGAGAAAAAATTTTGAAAATGTAAATATATGTAATTGTAAATGTCTAAAGTATGTAATAACTTGTTTAGTTATTTTACATTATTAATAAATCATAAACTTTATGTTGACTTGGATTTTCCGTAAAAGTTCTTGGGTCTAGAGATAATGGAAATAACCAGAATATTTACCCATGTATCTTCTGGGAGCAAGAGATACAGAGATAAATGCAAAGAAAGAGAGATAGAGAGAGACAGAAGTTGAGATACAGATAAAGAAAAAGAGAAAGTTATGTATCTATGTATGGAGAAAAAAATGATTAGGAGGAAAACACACATGGAAAATAAAAATACCTAAAAGTAGAGAATACTACAAACTTAGTGTTGAACTTAGTGTTGAACAGTCACAGACATAGGTCTAGGAGTTGATCTTTCACAACTCTCTTGACAAGGTAGAAGCTTGGGAATATGTGAGAAAAAGGTGAGCATCTCAAGGAAGCATTGCCACTGAGAAAAGTCAGTTAAATACGGAAGTGGTAGCACCCCATATGCATATGTGGCAGTGAAGAGAAATAACAAAGTAACAAGGAAAAATGAAAAATCTTACAGAGATAAAAGAAACAAGATAGCCCACATCACTCACTGATCAATCAAATTATTATACTTCACTATGTACTTCACTATACGGACAGAAGAGGGTGCACTTGAACGAGAACCAGTGTCAACAAACTTCTAGAAACAGAAAAAGAACAATCAATTCAAATCATTCAAATATACTGAATCAAAAGTCCTTAAAATTCAAATCAAAACATTTCAACTGATGAGACCTCTCCTCTCACACACACAAACCAAGAATCAAAACAAAACTGAATGTCATAAAATAATCAAAACTGAATTAAATATCCTGAAACAAACATTTAGAGATATAAAAATAGAATAAAGCATTTAAAAATATAGGGTAAATAGACCAAAAAAAAAGAAAAAAAAAACTTCAGAGAGAATTATGATCAATCAGAAGAAATTAAAAATATCAAACCATCTCAGAAACAAAAAATAGACTATAACATGTCCAAGAATAGAATAGACAAGTGAAAATTTAGTAAGAAACATTAAAAAATTATAAGAAAACAACAAAGAAAATAGAACTGAAATAAAGATAAAAGTTAAAAAAATCGAAGTGAAAGGAAAGAAAGACAGAATAAGAAGTCTCACCTATGATAACTGGAGTTTCTGGAGAAGAAAAGTAAGACAGCAATGGGCACAACTAACAATTACATTTTATTCTCAGAAATATGCCAGAAATAAGAGATTGTGTGTGTGCACGCGCATGTGTGTGTGTGTGTGTGTGTGTGTGTGTGTGTGTGTATCTCCTTGGAATACTGGCCTAAAAGATCAACTCCAAGATATACCATGATAAAATCATTGCAGTATAAGATAAGGAAACATTTTACATAGCTTGACAAAAATATCATAAAATTATCTATATGAGTGGAAAAAATTAGGCTGGCCTAAGATTTTCGAGAACAACATACAAAGGAAGACAAAAGTAGAACAGCATGTTCAGGAAACTTGAGTGAAAATGCATGGGAAAGATTGTACATCCAAGCAAGATGTTCTTGAAGTGTCATACCTATAGAAAAACAGTTTTTATTTATTTATTCGTTCATTATTTTAATAGAGTTAGAGGATACCAATGGTTTTCTGATATATGGATAAATTGTATAGTGGTGAAGTTAGGGCTTTTAGAGTCCGCATCACCCAAATAGTATACATCGTACCCAATAGGTAATGTTTGATCCCTCACTCCCTTCCCACCCTCCCTCTTTTGAGTCTCCAAAGTCCGTCATATGTATGACTCTGTATGACCATGTATCCCCATTGCTTGGCTCCCACTTATAAGAGATGCTATGGGTATTTGTTTTTTCATTTCTCAGATACTTTACTTAGGATAATGTCTTTCAGTTCCATCCAAGTTGACATGAAAGACATTATTTCATTCTTTTTTAATGGCTGAGTAATACTCCATAATGTATATATAGCACATTTTTATAATCTACTCATAGGCACTTTGGTTGATTTCATATCTTTGTGATTGTGCATTGTGCTGCTATGAACATTCAGGTGTATATGTCTTTTTGACATAATGACTTCCTTTGTGTAGATAGCCAGTAGTGGAATTGCTGGATTGAATGGTAGGTCTACTTTTAGTTCTTAGAGGAATCTCCATACTGTTTTCCACAGAGTTTATCCTTATTTACATTACCAGAAACAGTGTATATCTTACATTTTCACAGCATCTATGCCAACATCTATTGTTTTTTGACTTTTTAATAATGGCCTTTCTGATAGGAATAAGGTGGTATCTCATTGTAGTTTTAATTTGCATTTCCCTGATAGTTACTGATGCTGAGCATTTTTTCATATGTCTGTTAGCTGTTTGTATATCTTCTTTTAAAAAATGCCTGTTCATGCCCTTTGCCCACTTCTTAATGGGGTTATTTAAAGAAACAACTTTTAATATATAAAATTTTAGGGAAAACTATAATATGAACTCCTTCTGAGGAATCTAATAGAGGTTGAGCTTTACACGAATAGCAGATAACTTCAGAAATTTCACCAAAAGGACTTACGGTATTTATTATATTTAATTATATAAGTAAGGTCAAAAAAAAGGATCAATACATGGATGGAAGAGTAATTGGAAATGCTATATGTTCTGATGAAGTAGAATATATGCAACAAAAGTAGAGAAGGGAGAACATACGGAGAATATAAAATAAGCTAATTATTAATAACTATAGTATAGGTAACAGGTAGGGTCAAAGTTACCATTTAAAACTGACAGACCAGAGAGTAAATATTTAAGTAAGTACCATAAACAGTATAAATAAAATGGTAACACTAGAACAAAAATTATAAATCTACCAAAATTCCCCCCCAAAAAACTAATAAAAATCAAAACACACCAACTAGAGAAAGAAAGATACTAAACACAACATAGCACACATAGTAGTCATAAAATAGCACGAAAACAGTGAGATCAAACCTCTTCATCATATCAAAATGCAGGTATGATATTAATTTAATAATTAGAATGTTGAAAATTTAAAAATTTATTGATTGAAGCAATACATGACTCTATGTTGCATACAAGGAACAACTAAAGCAAAAATTTAGATGGCTAAAAAACACATGGTTGTGCAAAGTTATACTAGGCAAATAGAAAATAATAATAAAACAGGGTCTGATGCTGATAATAGTTAAGGTAGAGTTTTAGACAAACAAATCAAATAATACAAAGAAAATTTGATAATGCTTATAGTCACAATTCAAAATATAGTTATCATAGTTGCAAATAACATGCACATGTTAAATATGTAAAGCATGCATACACACACACACACACATGCACATGACATATATAATGACAGAATATGCAAGAAGAAATAAACACATTTAAAAATAGTAGATATTACCAAACCAGTGCAATACAAGTGCATGGTCTATCAGTGCAAGACAGATAAAGTGTACAAAAATACAAAACAATATGTAAGATCTAAACAGCATACAGAATAATGTAATTTTTACGAATTTTATTGAATACATCTCAATAACAGAGAATATAATTTTTATCAAGTACAAGTGGGATGTTCATTAAAATTTGTTATATATGGGTACATAAAGAAAATACCATTAAGTTCCATAAAGTAAAATATTTACCAAAAAAATCATCTGATTTCAAAAAAGAAATTATACAAGAAAAATTTTTTTTAAAATAACATAATTTCAATTTGGAAATTGGAAAATAAACAAGAATTGTATTATATACATCACTTGGCTAAAAGGAAGAATGCCCACAGAAATTGAAGATTTCCTGAAAAATTATAATAATGTAAGTACTGTATATAATAATCTATGAGATGCATTTAACAAAGTGAACAGAGAAAAATCCATAACCTTAAATACTTATATGGATTGAGTAATAAATAAGGATATAAATAAAACAAATTTCCAACTCAAAAATACAGAAAATTATCAACAAATGAAAGAGAAAATGAGAAAATAATAAAGAGAAAAGCAGAAAGTAATGAGAAAAAAATCAGAAAATTAATAGAAAAAAGTCAGTAAATCCACACCATGGTTCTTAAAAAATTTAAGAATTTGAGCACACTTTAGTTAACAAAATTAAAAAATAAGAAGAAAACACAAATATATAAATACAAAATAAATCAAAAAGGGAAAATAACTACTGACAGATTTTTTTAAAAATCACACGAATTGAACATATCTATGCAAATAAATTAGAAAAAGTAGATGAGATAGTTAAGTTCCCGAGTCTATACTGACTGATAATAATAACTCCAGTCTTATGATTAGTGTTTGCATGGCATATATATCTTTTTTCCCATTCTTTTACTTTTAACCTATCAGACTATTTAGATATATATATATATATTTTTTTGCAGACAGCACATATTTGCATTTTGCCATTTTATCTTACTGAAAAAATCTGTAGTTTAATTGAAGAGTTTATACCATTATATGTAGTAATATCATTGATATGTTTAGGTTTAAACCTACCAATTTATCGCAGCAGGAAAAAGGAGGAATGAACATAAAGACAAAAGAGAAAAACAGGAAAAAAAAAAAAACAAATAAACCTACCAATTTATTTGGTTTTTATATGTCCCATTTTTTCATTATTCCTCTTTTCTTCTCTCCTGCCTTCTTTTAATAAATTATAAGATTCCAAATTATTTCCACTATTTTTATTATATTTGTTTTATTTATTGATTGATTGATGTATTTATGCATTTATTTTTTAGCGATTGGCCTAAGAAAAATAAATTTTATCTTTCACTTATTACATTCCATGTTCAAATACTATCATATCACTTCACAAGCAGTATAAGAACTTTGCACCCATATACTGACCCTGCCTAGATTTGTGCTATTGTTTCCATACAATAAACCTTTATATATGCTTTGAAATTCATAAAACGTTGTTAATATTTGGGCTTAAGATAATCAAATGTCTTTGAAGTGAATTATTTCCTTCCAGAATTCTTCATTTCTTGTGTATATCTAAGTTTCCATCTGGTATTACCTATGTTCTTGAAGAACTTCCTTTAACATTTCTTGTCGTACTGGTCTGCTAATGAAGAATTTTTTTTTGGAAGGGGCCAAAAGTTTAAGTTTTTTTACATTTTTTTAATTTCAGCTTATTATAGGGGTGCAAATGTTTAGGTTACGTATATTGCCTTCGCCCCGCCTGAGTCAGAGCATCAAGTGTGTCCATCCCCCAGATGGTGCGCACCGCACCCATTAGGTGTGTATATACCCATCCCCTCCTCCATCCTCCCTCCTCCCACCTGCCCGACACCAGATGAATGTTACTACTATATGTGCACGTAAGTGTTGATCATGAAGAATTTTTTGAGATTTTTATTTTGAAAGAAGATACGTCTATTTACCATCGTTTAAGAAAGGTTTTGGTTTTGGTATAGAATTGTAAGCCAGAATTAAGTTTTTCAGCATATTAAAGATGTCATGTGACTGTCTTCTACTTTTCGTAGTTTCTAATGAAAAATCTTTAAATGATTATGTTTTTTTTTGTATTTGATGAGTCATTTTCTCCAACTATTTTAAAGATTTTAATTCTATTTCATAGGCTTTGAACTACAGCATTCATTGTTTCATTTTCTTTGTGATTATTCTAACCGGAATTTGTAACACTGAATCTGTGGGTTTATAATTTTCATTAAATTTAGAAATTTTCAATTATTTTTTCAAATATTTTTTCTGTGTTCTCCCCACCACCACCTTACACTGCTTTCTAGACTATAATTACACTTACGTTAAACCACTAGCTGGCTGCTGTTTGTAAATCACTGGGACTCCTTTTTTCCCAATGCTTTTCTCTCTGTATTTCACTTTATTTAATTTTTACCAGTGTGTACCAAGTTAATTAATCTCTTAGTCTATAGTGATTAAATTCCTATAATACTATCCGGTTAATTCTACCCTTTATTTATTATACTTTTCATCACTAAAAGTTATTCTAGTTTACATTTTATATTTTCATTTGTCTGCAAATGATGTATGTTTCTGTTTTGCTTTACAAAGTGATGCATTGTTATAAAATATGTTTTTGTATCTCTAGATATTATTTCTGGGTTTCTTTCTATGGATTGCTTTTTCTGCTGGGTATTTATCACATTTTACTGTTTCTTGAAACCTGGATATTTTAAATTTTATGTTGTGTGTCTGGGTTTTGTTATCTGCCTTTAAAGAAAACTGAGGTTTGCTCTGGCAAGTAATAAGTTTACTTTGGTCCAGTTTTATCCTTGGAGGCTTGTTTTTGAAGTTCTGTTAAGGTGTGTGTAGAGTATCCTTTACCATAAGTACAGTTGAGCCCAAATATTAAGGTGTGGCCTTTTTGGGGGTCTCCAATGAATGCCCCACATAATCATTGAGGACTGTCCACCACAGACAATTGAAATTCAAACAGTTCCCAGCTCTATGGTTACTCTGGGAATCATTTAGCTCCAAGATCGCTGATAACTCCAGCTCAGATTTGTGGAGTTTCATCCTATGCACCTACTTCTTAGTACTCAACAAAGATGTCAGAGGATACCCTACAGTTCTTTTATTGCATGCTGCCTCGCCTCCAATACACTGACACATAATTTCCATCTGCCTCAGCCTACTTGATTCATCAATAGTACTATTGTTTTCTCAGTTTACTCCTCTCTTTTTATACATTCCAGAAATTGAATCCAGGGAGAAAGCTAGAGCAATTGTATGGCTCATTTTATTTGTTTCCCTCTTCTCAGGGATCACAATTCTGTGATATCTCTTATTCATTGTTGGAAAACTGTTAGTTCATGTGTCTTCACAGTTTTTTAGTTTTTTATGATGAGAAGGAAAATCTAGTCCTTGATATTTCATCATGTCCAGTATCAGAATTCCATCTACCTACCTATTTATTTACCTATCTACCTGTCAATTTTGCTTTTATACACAATTGTTTCACTTACATGGACATTAGCATTCATTAAATGTTCTTTTTTTTCCCCTTTTAATTAGGTAAACTGAACAAATATAATCCGGGACCTTTACCTTCCCTGGGCTCTTTTTCTTATTTGCTACTTAATTTAAGGCATTTATTGTGAAGAAATTTTCCAGCTCTGTTTTTGTGATTTTAAAAAAAAATAATTTCTTTCTCTTTATAATTTCCCTCTCATTTACAGATTTAGTATTCTGCAAGCAGACTTTATGTTAATACGATATTATATAATATAATTGGTTTTTAAGATTTCTACTAGGAAAACTTTTTGTAAGGGATTAAGAATATAAATGAGTCTGTGGTTCACACCAACAATCACTAAGTCAGTGTAGTCAAGCTTGAAAGACTTTGACATTTAACATTATTTTGATAAAGAAAGTCATTTTTCTGATGCTTATGCAGGTGAAATAAAAATTACCATTTTCTTATAGTTTGCCTACCAATGTGTGATTGTTAAATTACATTAAGAAAACATGAAAAGAAATTAAGGTGATTTTTTTTCTTCAGTAAAACATATGATTGCATGGCTTGATTGATAAAGTGAGAATAAATTGCTTTCTCTTGTACTGTTCAGAAATTGGTAATCATTAGATGATTAGCTGACAACTTTACACTTGAAATGTGCTGATCAGCTTGTTTTACCTTAATAACCGTATGATATTGACCACCTTATCTTGCCTTTTAATTTTAAAATTAATGAACTAATCATTTATTGTGTGGTCTCTTCCACTGTTCTTCCCAATTACTTCAGTGTTGAATGGTACTTTGCATTTTTGCTGGTCCACTAGTCTCATATTATGTTCTTTCTCAACTTTTCTATTCAGCCACAGGATAATTAAATGCCATATTTTAACATCTTATAACCTTGACACATAAATTCTCTTTTCTTAATGGTTCAAATTAATGGACAAATGATGACCCACTAGAAGTTGTAGTGAGACATTACTATATATAAAATGCTAATGTAAATTAAATGCTAAATAAGAATTAGTAATACATGACTATTGGTTCATATTAGTGAGTTATATGGAGTGTTAAGTGAATAGTAAACTTTTAAACTATTTCTTGGTTATGTGCATATATATATGTATATGTGTTTATATGTACTTAAAATAAGTGATCTGGAAATTAAAATTTTACTGTGTTAATTTTCCTACTTTGCTTCCAAAATCTCTGAGATAGATATATATATATATAGAGAGAGAGAGAGAGAGAGAGATTTATATTAAAATACCAATGAATGATAGCACATTGAGAAAGAATAGAAATAAAATAAGGAATTATATATAGTTTAGGGAAATATTTGATTTCATTATTGGATTGGTAAAGTGAGAGTAGAATGCTTTCTCTCATACTATTTAAATATGTATATATGTATCTATATATATCTCAATCATGCTATGTGGGACACATGAGAATGAGAACCTTGTTAATGTTGGAGGAGTGGGACAGATTAAATGTTTCTGAAGAGGTAAAACATAAATAATGATTTTAATCATAAATAGAAGTTAGTCAAAGAAAAATATTCAAGGGAAAAAAAAGGAACATTTATGGAGATGTTGAAGTGAGAGATATCTAAGTGCATTTTAGATTATGAAAGAAGGCAAGTGTGGCTTGACTAGAGACCATGCAAGATGATGTTGGAGAATGCTGTTCAAGGGACTTCATAAATATAGAATGACAAAAATGAAGGGAATGTGAATTTTTCATGTGTTTGTTTAATCATTCATTTAACATCTGTAATGCTGTTATTATGTTCTGTATTTTGGGATTAAAGAATAAATAAGGAATGGTCAATTACTTTAAAGAAGTCATGAGCCTAGTCAGAGGAAAGACACAAACAAATACTTAAAATGCATTAAGTGTGACATGATACAGGACATCATTCTCCAAGTGATGTGGATATGTATCCTTTGGGATATACAAAGATTCTCCAGAGATATTATTTTTATACTTATACTTTCTTATTAATACTGAATCATATGAAATTTCACGTATTTAAGTATTTTGGATCTAAAAATGGCAATTCCATATGGTTTAATTTGATAAAAATTTATTATGAAGATTATGCCTACAGTTGACATATCATGCAGTTCTTCTTTCCAAACTTCTTTATTAAAATCACCTTTATCCCTTTTCAAAGAAAGATATACTTGATATTCCTTTAGAATCTTGTTATGGCACTTGCATCAGGCAGAAAATAAAGAAATATAAGGGAATAAAATAAAAGCATAATTAGAACATCTTTTACATCAAAATTCATAATAAGACTTTTAAAAATTCTGATCAAGCAAATAATAGCATTATAAACAATATATCTTGACCACAAATATGATATCCTGAATCCATATATAACTATAATTGATTTATTGACACTTTTATCACTATAATACAAGCTCATCATCTCCAGTAACAATTTTTGTGAATGTGTATTTTGTCTGAAATTAATATAGCCATTCCAGCTCTCTTTTGGATGCTCTTTGCATGGTATAACTTTTCCAACATTTTACTTTAAACCTATTTATCACTTTGTGTTGAAAGTTTTTTTTTTCCATTCTGCCAATATGTACCTTTTATTTGTCTGTTTAGAACATTTACAATGATGATTTTACTGATAAGATTTATGTCTGCAATTTTGTCTTTTTTTCCTCTGTATCTTATGTCTTTTTTGACATTCTCTTCTATTATATTCTATTCTTCCATTACTTGATTTTGTTTGTGTTAAGTATATATTTAATAGTATAACACTTTAATTCTCTTGTTATTTATTTCATTGTACAATTTGTTATATTTTATTAGTGATTGTCTTGGGGCTTATAATTATATATAATTTAAAACCATAGAGTTTGGATTAATACTAAGTTAATTTAAATACTAAATAAAAACCTTGCAATAATATGGCTTTGTACTTCTTCATTCCTTGTACTAGTTTTGTCATACAAGTTACATATACATACATTATGAGTTCATTGAGTCAGTTTTATAAATATTGCTCTGTGCAGCTGCCTTTTAAATGAAATAGAAGGAAAGTGTTACAAATAAAAATACATTTATTCTTTCTTTTGTATTTATATTCACATTTACCAGTGATCTTTGTTTCTTCACGTGTATCCAAACTACACTCTAAGTGTCCCTTCTTTTCAGTCTGACGGACTCATTTTAGTATTTCTTCTAAGGTAGGTCTCCTAGCAATAAATCTCTCAGCTTTGGTTTATCTCAGAACATCTCAATTTTTCTTTGTTTTTAAAGAATAGTTTCACTGAATATAGAATTCTTGGCTCACATTCTTCCTTTCACCCACTTCGAATATGCCATCCCACTGCCTTCTGAACTACACTGTTTCTGATGAGACGCAGCTTTTAAATATACTGAGGATCGTTTCTATTTGGTGAGTTGCTTCTCTATTTTTTTAATCATTTTTTTAAAATTGACAGGTAAAATGGTATCTATATGTCATGTACAACACGATATTTTGAATTACATATTCATTGTGGAATGACTAAATGTACCTAATTAACATATACATTACCCCACATGATAACATCTTTGTTATGAGAACATTTAACATCCATTGTTTGGGCACTTTTAAAGAATACAATATATTCTTTTTTTTATTTCAGCATATTATGGGGGTACAAATGTTTAGGTTAAGTATGTTGCCCTTGCCCCTCCTCCCCCCTTGAGTCAGAGCTTCAAGTGTGTCCATCCGCTAAATGGTGTGCATCGCACTCATTATGTATGCATATACCCATCCCCTCCTCCCTTCTCCCATCTGCCCGACGCCTGATAAATGTTATTCCTATATGTGCACTTGAGTGTTGATCAGTGAAACCAATTTGCTGGTGAGTACATGTGGTGCTTGTTTTTTCATTCTTAGGATACTTCACTTAGTAGAATGGGTTCCAGCTCTATCCAGGAGAATACAAGAGGTGCTATACCACCAAAGAATACAATATATTCTTATTAGCTATAGTTACCATGTTGTACCACAGATCTCTTGAACTTATTTCTCCTAATTAACTCAAATTTTGTGTCCTTTGACCAATATCACCCTAAATCCACCAACTACTCTAGCCCCAGGTATCCGCAATTCACCTCTCTAGTTCAGTGAGATCTACTGCTTTAGAGTCCACATGTGGGTGAGATCATGTAACATCTCACACCTGTTAGGATGGCGATTATCACAAAGACAAAAGATAACAAGTGTTAGTGAAGATGTGGATAAAAAAGAACCCTTGGACACTGTTGGTGGGAATGTAAATTAGTACAGCCATAAGGAAAAACAATATGGAGGTTCCTCAAAACACTAAAAATTGAACTACCATATGATCTAGCATTCCCCCTTCTGGATATATATCCAAAGGAAATGAAATCAGAGCAACATCTGCACTCTCATGTTTATCACAGCATTATCCTAAGTGTTCCTGAAAAGAGGAATGAACAAATAAAATATGATATGTATGTGTATGTGTATATACACATATATATGTATACATACACATACACACACAATGGAATACTATTCAGCCTTAAAATAAAAGGAAATCCTGCCACTGGTGACACTTATGAAACTAGAGGACATTATGTTAAGCCTTTTCTCTGTTTTTGATTGCAAGATTTTTCTTTTTCTTTTGGCTTTGGATAATCTGATAATAATGTGTGCCTAGGTATGGATCTCTTTGAAATTTCTGTCTGGAGTTTGTTAAGCTTGCTTCATGGTTGTGCAAGTTAATGCATTTAATAAGATATGGGAAATTTTCGGTCTTTGTTTCTTCTTCCAGGACACCCCACATGCATATGTTGTTATGCTTGGTGTTATTATACCTATAAGGCTTTGTTTATATTTATTTTTTATTTTTATTTTCCTTTTGGGTCCTCAGACTAGATAATCTTAATTGACCTGTGTTCAAGTTTGCTGATTCTTTTTCTGCCATTTCAAATGTGTCATTGGACTCCTCTAGCAAACTTTTCATTTCAGTTATTGGACATTAACTCCAGCATTTCTATTTGGCTCTTTTAAGAACTCATTTATATTTTTCTTTATTAATCTTTTTGTTTTGTGAAATATTGTTCTCATATTTTTCTCTGATTGTTTCCTATCTATAATCCTAATTCACAATGTGTCTAATAACAAATATTTAGGCTTCCTCAGCTACGGGCTCGATTGCCTGATTTATTTCCTGTGTATGGGCCATACTTTCCTGTTTCTTGAATGTCTCTTAATGTTTTGTTGAAAACTGTACATTTTAAATAATATAAATTGGCAACTGTGGAAACCAGAGTCCTTTCCCACCCACCAGGGTTTATTGTTACTGCTGCTGTTTGTTTGTTTGTTTTTAATTATTGGCTTTCCTAGAATGATTCTGTAAAGTCGGAATTCTCTGTCATACATGGCCATGGAATTCTCTCCTTGGTTAGCTTAACTGTCATCCAATAATTGGAGACTTCCTTAAGTCCCTTAAATTTTACTTTTCCCACTTTTCCCCTTGGCCGAGGGGCTTTAAGTGGGTGTGTTAGTTTAAACCTCTAACAGTCTGGCTGGCAGTCTATGCTTGCCTTCAGCTTGATTTCCTGCTTGCAAAGAACCTGAAGATCAGGCACAGGTGAAAACTTTGGGCCTTTTCAGATCTTTCCTGCATGTATGCATGTTCTTCCACAATTCTAGATATATGTTGGAGCTTTTCAAAGCCCCTGTGGGCATCATATTCCTCAATTTTTTTCTGTTAAGTTTTGTATTCAGCCTTTTGTTAACCCCAACTGGTAATGCCAGCTAAGCTGTGATCTTAAGCAATTGTTGCTGATTATTTTTGACAAACGCCCCGTGGATAGGGCTGTTCACACAGAGTGAGCTTTGAATTAGGTCAAATAGTGACAAACTCTGAGAATGGAGCTTTTCAGCAAGCTACCAGACAGGTCAAATAGTGCAGGTTCTCTGGAGTTGGGACTTTTGGATTAGTTGAAATCCATCAGTTTAGCCTCCCTCAATGGCTATGAGGCTTCTAGTTGTTAGACTTTTGGCTTTTAATGCTACCATGGAGTTGGGGGAGAAAGTTGTGAGCAGCACAAGATAACACAATGCAAGAATTGCTTTTCATGCAGAGATTTTGCTATTGTTTTGAATAAACAGTTCATGAATTTCTGCAAGCCTTTAGTTAATTTTCAGAGTTCAGGAAAAGTTGGATTTGACAGTGTGTGCAAGTGTTCTCCTTACTTCTCTAGAGAAGTAATTTTTGGAGGTCTTTATTCCACAATTTCGGAAGTTGCATCTCTGGATACTTTATACTTTAATTTATACTATGAGAAAGATGCCAAGAACCTTCACTGGGGGTAAGAACTGTCTCATCAATAAATAATGCTGGGAAAAGTAGATATCCATATGCGGAAGAATGAAAGTACACATTCATCTCTCACCCTATGCAAAAATTAAGTTAAAATGAATCAATGCCCCATACATAAGACTCTAAAACGACTAGAAGAAAACATAGGGGAAACACTTCAGGACATTAGTCTGAGAAAAGATTTTATGAATAAGACTCCCAAAATAGAGGCACAAATGCAAAAGTAAACAAATGAGGTTATACCAAGCTAAAAAAAGCTTCTATACAGCAAAGGAAACAATTAACAGAGTGAAAAGATAACCTAAAGTATGGGAGAAAATATTTACAAACTATTCATCAGAGTATTAAAATCTAGAATATATAAGAAACTCAAACATCTCAACAGCCAAAAACCAAACAATCCAATTTAAAAATATAGGCCAATGATCTGAACAGACATTTCTCAAAAGAAGACATACAAATAAATGACCAACAAATACATGAAAAAAAATGCTCAGCATCACTAATCACTAGGGAAATGGAAATCAAAAACAAAAGTGGGTACCATCTCATCTGAGTTAGGATGGCTATCATCAAACAGCCAAAAACCAGCGAATGCTGGTGAGGATGCAGACAAAGGGGAATTCTTGTACATTGTTCATGGGATCATAAACTAGTATAGTAATTCTGGAAAACAATTGGATGCTCACTCAAAAAACTAAAAGTAAAATTATAGAGTTCCCATATGATCCAGCAATCAGATGCCACTACTCTGCATTTATCCAAAGGAAAACAAATCAGTATATTGAAGAGACATCAGCACCCCTATATATATGACAGCACTATTCATAATAGCCAAGATATGGAATCAAACTAGATGTCCAACAATAGTTGAATGGATAAAGAAAATGTGGTATATACATACAATATAATGCTGTGGTTGTTATAAGAATGCATGTTATACTTATTTGAAGATTTTTCTGGCTTAATTTTATCCTGACAAAACAGTCTAATATAGCCTATTGGCTTTTCAGTAAGGATGGACCTTATACTAGTCAGGGTTCTCCAGAGAGACAGAACCAATTGGGTAGATGATAGACATAGATAGATAGATAGATAGATAGATAGATAGATAGATGAGAAGGGGTTTATTAGGAGTGCTGGCTCACATGATTATGAAGGCTGAGAAGCCCCATGACAGGTTGCCTGCAAGCTGTAGACCCTGGGATGCCAGCAGCATGGCTCCATCCAAGCACGGAAGCCTCAGAATGAGGGAAGCCCAAAGTGTAACTCTCAGTCCAAATCCTAAGACCTGAGAACCTGGGGGACTGCTGTTATAAGTCCCAAAGTCCAAAGGCCAGGGAGCCTGAAGTTCTGATGTTCTAGGGCATGAGAAGAAAGGTGTCCTGGGTCCAGCAGAGACAGAGAGAAAAATTCACCTTTTCTCAATTTTTCTGTTTTATCTGGGGCCCCAGCCCATTGGACAGTGTTGCCCACATTGCAGGCAGACCTTTCTCACTCAGTCCACCGACTCAGCTGTTAATCTGCTCTGCAAACACCCTCAAGAATAGACCCAGAAATAATGCTTTACTAGCCCTCTAGGTATTCCTTAATCCAGTAAAGTTGACACCTAAAATTAACCATAGCAGGCCTTTTTAATTATTTGTGTGGTCAATATTTTTCTTACATTGAGTTAAATTCAAAGCTCTGAAATTTTACATTATATATATATTTAAGCATATAATTTTTAACCTCAAATATTGTATGGAAAAATTGTTTAATCTATGATAATTTGAAACTCACAGGAAACTGAAAAGCAAAACCCTCATTTTATAGATGAAGAATTGATCCTCGGAAATATTAAGCCGGTCACCTACGGTTGTATGATGAGTTGGCATCAGAATTGAGATTACAATTTAAGTCTTTTGTCAAATGCTGAGACCTTTAAAAAGCTGTAGCACAATTCCATTAGTTGTGTTAAATGTTATAATACATAGACCAATATGAATTTACCAGTGAATAGGCAAAGTACCTCTGGGCACCTGCTTTTCAGAAGGTGGGTATTTACGCATTGGAAAGGGATGTCAGAGCTTAAGTCAACAGTTTATGTTATTGATTGTTCAAATAGCAACGACAAAAAAAAAGTTTTGGGAGTCATAGATTTAACCCTGACCATTCTGTCTCCAGCCAGTGTAGGAAAGCAGGGGCAGTATTATAGAAAAGCCCACAAAACAATTCTTAAGATAAACAAGTTCTAGGAAATAAGTGCAAAGAAGGGACCAACTCTAAAGCAAAAGGGGATGAGGACTTCTGCTTATGTGGATGGTAGAAAGCAGGTAAAACAGCTTTTCTAAGGGGCATAGTCATAGATAGGAGGCAGTGCATACTGGCGTTCTCAAAATACAGGTCATTGAAGACTCATAACTACAGGGCTGCTGCAGACCCAGTGGATGTGTCTAATGAGCATGCAGCAAGAACTCCCTGTTGGTAAGGGAGCAGGATAGAGGCCTGGATGGAGAAGAGCTGTTGTCTACCAGTACCTCTAGTGGATCTTTTCTCAGTTAAGAACATCACTGGGGGACAATTGCATGTGTAGGAGAAAGAGGGAACCTTAAAAGGGTGGGAGAGATTTGGTTATCTTTTCTGGCAATCATGGTATCAAAGTGGAGAATATATATTTGAGATGATCAACTGATTTTGCTCAAGTACAAGTCTGAATACACGAGTTTGCAGTTGTTTTTATTTCGTAATACTCTAGCATGATAACTACATTTTATGAGAAAATTGTGCATACAATTTAAGAATAAAATGGTACTTTCTCAAGATGTGAAGCCGACCTGCATTTCTTATTAATGTAGAAAATTGTCCTATCATCTAAATCAGATGTGAAAATAGTTATTCCTAGGTGATCTACATTGTATAAAGCATTTACATATCATTTTTTGGAAAATTTCATAGACAAATGTAAAAGACTGTTCTTGGTTGTCATGGATATTAGCTACACATTTGATTAATATTTTCTTTGTTTTTTCTCTATTTTATACAATATAATAGACTTTCATTAATAACCAGGGTTAGTAGACATGATTAATTTATATGGCTATAAGAAGCTGTTGATTGTTGATTTCCTTTACGCTAATGAAGCCCAAGATCTCCTGATGCCTTTAAATAGATACACATATAAACACACACACACACACATTTACATACACACACACACACATTTACATATACACACACACACACACACACACAGAGAGAGAAATGTACAGTATGCTGAAGAAAGGAAAATTTGCAAAAGGGGTACAGGTTCTATGAATTCAGATAAGCATTTTAATGTATTACCATAAAGGACATTATTAGAAGCTAACTAATTTTCCTTAAAGTCACACATCTGTGACCAAGCCAAGAATAAAAGGGTAAATTGCAAGTGCTTGTACTACTCTTTTATCACTACAACGTTCTGCTCCTTCTCAAGTTGTACCCCCCGCTTTTTTTTTGCTAGGAGAAAGGAACTTCCCAGGGTATGTTAGAAAAACCACATTATGCAATGTGGTATTTTGGTCTTTTGTCTGAATTCTAGATCAAGAAAGAGCTGTTAAAGGCTTTAATTAATCCTGAGTCAGAAGACATCAATTTTAACACTGCTTTACATTTGGGGGGCACTAAAATTTTCACGGTGTCTTTTTCTCTTAGGACTTTCTAAAAGGCAGAAATCATAGTGAAACTGACAGTTGCAATTTTGGAGCTAAATTAAATCCCAAATCCATTATTTTTTTCAAAATAAAAATCCACATTCTTAATTTTTAAAAGCAAATGTGTTACAACTCAAATAAATTTTGCTTATGAACACTGTCATAAAATTACTTTTTGGAAAAGAATAAAGCAAAAATAGCTTTTATAAATATTTAACCTCAAATAGTTTATAAATATTTAACTTTAGCCACATGTTCAGAAAATGTTTTATAGTGAATCAGTTTATCTATGCCAGTTTTTTTGATAACAGAGAGACTTTACTTACTTATTATATCTGATAAAAAATTTTTTTTTCAACTTTTGACAAGGCTGGGTGATTAGATTTTGCAGCAAGTGGCATGAATAACGATGCCAAAGATTGCCTCAAGAGTAAAATCAGTCCCTGGAGGAAAATGCTTCACAGGCAACCTAAGGATCTTCTCCTTGACCTATGGCTTCAGGCTTTTACTTCAAAGTGACATGTAGTCAGAGGCCTATTTTAGTCCTTAACAACCACGTGTGTGTCCAATAGTGATGGACAATTCCCTCATCATGTGCCTAATTCCTCCAGGTATCTGCTTTCCGACTAGTGATTCTGATGTGTCTACACATTGGAAACAAATGCACAGGTAAAAATCTTCCCTCCAACAAGTAGAATTAGAAAGGAACATTTTTCAAAATTGTTTCCTAGAGGATACGTTTTTGCATGAAGAAAATGCCATCTAGAATTGAACGTAAGGGATATTGTGGAATGATTAAAAGTGCTAAACTCATTTTTCAAGGTAATGATTCTTCAAAAGAAGGCTAAAGAAAATAACACCTTTAGTTTGTGAAATGAAAGACTAAGCAAAGTTATGCTTACTGTTGTGATTAGCTGCAAATGAACAGGTTAAATAAAGAAGCACGTGTGAAGATGCTGCTTAAAAATGATTTCCTCTAGATTTATTTCCTCTAAGACAGGTTGCACACGTTACATTGCAGAGAGCTAAAAAGAGAAATGGCTAAAGAACTTTAGTTAATTTTGGAGATTTAAGCATTTAAACTCATATATATGTGTTTTGAGTTTTTATTTTTATTTTGTACTGTATTACACTACCTATGAAATTTCGACATTTAATGACATCACAGTTAAGACGCTTTGAATGATCCACACTTGGTAACGGCGTGAATATTATTAACCTTACAATAGTTATTGTTTATTAGTGCTTTAATTAATTAATAGTGATAATTTTTAATTCAATATATATGCCAGCTATTCCTTCACCTAGATTGCTCATTAATTTTCAATTTATTTTATTTTTTGAAGATGCTTTCTATGCAGATTTTCTCTGTGGTTTGTGAATGTTAGTTATGTGAATGAGCTTTGAAATCAGATGGATTGGACTTTGTGTTCTGGCCCAACTACCTCCTAGCTCTATGGCTTGACAAAGCTAATAATCTTTCTGGGCTTCTGTTGCATCATCTTTCAAATGAAGGTGAGGAGGAGGAGGATCAAGAAGAAAGAAGGTGAAAAACCACACAGTGTTGACGCAGACGTTTTTGAAAAACACAAATAAAGACTATATTTTCAGGGATCATTGCTATAGTTTGTGAAAAACACAAATGACTTTTTATTTCTAAGATAATGAAAGCTAGAATGGTTAACTTTAGGTAGATTTTATTACATTGAATCCTAACAAACCTGTAACTAATCTCTCTTACTGTAGTCTAATTTATCTTAATAGTAACAATAGATAATATTTATGGAACAATTGCATGTGTTAAGTGTTATGTGGATTTCGTACTTGTATTAGTCCTGAAATCATGTTGATTGGATTTAAATCCCTGATTTGCCATGTTTCAGTTATGTGACTCTGGGGACATTGTTTAACCTCTTTTAGCTTAGTTTCTTTAGGTGTAAACTATGAGAATATTAATAGTGACTACTTCATTCTGAAGTTGTAAGGATTCAAGGAATATTTGAGAGAAAGTGAGACCCTGACACAATAAATTTTCTACAAATTTGGTCATAATTATTAGCATTAGTATTATTATGTCATGTGACTTTACAATTTTATTTAGGCTAATTTGAGAGTGACTTTTTCACTCTGCAATGATAACGCAAGCAAAGACAGATCATGGTTTAGTAAACCAGTTGGCGACTACCTCATGAGTTCAGTGAGTATATTTTATTGGATATAAAATTTTTATTGGACTGCATACACTATTTTTAGATATATTTATTCAGAAGCTATTAAGAATAGTGCTGGAATGTTATGGTTACAGACTCAAATGCTATAAGGCTCCACTTCCCCTGAGTTTGCAGCATTCTGTGCATAGTTGAAATACAAGTCAGGTGTGCCTCTTCATTTTTCTAACATGGTTCCCTTAAAGCAATTGTAATGCAAATGTAATTACCAGAAATTTAAGATAGTAGAAGAAATATCAGAGCTGACCATTTTCTTGGACAACATGTTTCAATCTATGGATGACTTTCACCAATGATAGCTGAAGGGGAGAAGGGACAGTCTAATCTACACACTGCCATTTCTAGCAGGCACATTGATGTGCTGAGGGGCTCTTAACACTTACTTTATCATGTTCTTATTTCCATCATGTCCTTAAACTCTCCAGAGCCCAAATGAGAGCCACATAGATCATTTTAAATTTTCTAATATCCATATAAAAAAGCAAGAGGAAATAGGTAAATTTAAGTTTTGTAATATATTTTAATCTAATATAGCCAAAACATTGTTTTGATATCTAATCAGTATAAAAATATGAATGATATCTTTTGCTTTTCTTTTTCAGGCTCCAAAATTTGGTGTAGATTATACCACATCTCGTTTCAGATTTGTCACATGTCAGGTGCTCAGTAGACATATGGGGCTAGTGGCTATGCTATTGATCATAACAGATCTGTAACGTATCTTCACCCGAGTAGTTGTCTCAATAAGATGATTTGAAATCTGGTGATCACACTTCACAGACTTAAGGGAGAGTATAGAGAAAAAATAACAATTCATGCCTATGCATGCCAGCATTGTTAATAAAAGTTCAGAACTTGTCCCTGAGGACACATCAGAAGAATGAGGACAGGAGGACAAGTGGTTTGAGGAGAAGGAAAGAGAAGTTTATTAATTTTCTGGCAAATGAGGAAGCTGGCAGACTCCTGTCTCAATGTACCAGCATCCTGCTTCTGAGCAGTACAGAGCCTTTAAAGGTTCTAAATATCCCATCTTTGGCTAAGACAATATCATGACCTCTACCCAGAATCATCCCATTTTGGCAATCTTATTGACCTCTACCCAGACAATTTCCTTGAGCCATTTCCTGTGGCACAAAGAACAAAAGATATCCCTCCACCCCTCCTGATCACTAGATTGAGGCAAGGATGCAGGTGTTAGTTCTTCAAAAGGAGTGGAGGACGTTTTAAAGAGACATAAAACATTTCTGTCATGTTTTTGAGCCATTTCTTCTGTTCTAGTATTTCGTTTCCTTATACATCACTATGTTTGGCTCCCTTTCCTTCATTTTTTGAGCATAAAATCATGTCCATCCATCATAGGAGTTTCTCTGCCAAATTTGTTTTTCACCTTTCTTTGTGATATTTTCTATGTTATCCTCTGTGCCCCACTAATGACAACTTGTTTTGGCATGTCTATTTAAGGTCACATTATAACTATAATTAAATTTTTTTCACATTATGATCCCCAAATGCTAAAGAGCTGGAATTAAGATTTACATTTCCACATATTCCCAGAGGCAACTGTGCTTTGCAATTTGATGTGAAGTGCAGGTGTTAAGAATAAAAGTGCTCCTGAAAACAGAACTAGTGGGTACTACTGTTGTCTCGTATTCTTCTAGTTTGAAATTTGATGCTTCAATGGAAATACCTTATGTGCTTACCTGACAAGCCATCCTGTAGGCACATTTAATGGATGAAAAGGTTAAGGTAAACAGGAAAGATTAATTAACTTGTCTGAGGTCACTTGACATTGACAGCAGTAAAAATGCTGGCAGAGATATAAACCCAGAAGCATGAATTGTAATAATTTACACAAAACATTTGGCAATTTCATTTTCTTTAATGAGAACTATAACTATATTATAAAGTATAGAAATTCCTGGATGCCAATCCTTTAAATTCATTTAAATAACTCAGTCATATTAGTGTCATGTCATGCTTTTCTATTAATGTGGCATTTGTTGTCAATATTTCTCCCATAAAAATTGATATGTATCTTTGTGTTACAGTACGGTTGTAAAACCTAAAGCTGTTATTTCTTATCTAATCTAATGAAAACATGTGTTTGTTGATTAGCTCCCTAAATGAGCCTTGCATTTTGTCTTATATGAAAACAGTTATCTTTGAATTCTTATAAGAAATTATGTCAAAAACTTCATAAACTCTACATACTAGTTACCAATGAGATGCAGATCTTTTAAAATTTAAATTGTGTATTTAAAGCCAAAAGACTGCACTTGCATAATGCAAACATGATGTTAGAACTATAAAGGAAAAATAAAAATCTCAGGACCCCCAAAATTCATTACGCCAAAAGGAAAAATAAGCCTGCGAACTGAATCGCAAAAGCACTGCCATCCTCTCTCCACCGAGATACAGGGGTCCTCTTTTAAGAAATGAAGGGGCTTAGAAAATGACTAAACAGGGCTTTGGTTGTTGTTTCTTTTTTTTTTTGGTAGACAAGGTAAGGAAGGAGAAAGGAAGCCTGACTGGCAAAGTGGTCTTGTTTTGCAGATAAACCTCACAATAACAGCTTTCAGGGAAAGGTTTTCATTCAGACCTTTAAGGGTGTCAGACTCTAAATAAACCTGTTCCCGATCAGATAGGCAAGACCTGGCTGTATTAACAGAGATTCTCTATAGATGTGAATTCCTCCCCTACCTTCCAGACTTAGACAGCCTCCCAGCATTGTCCCTGTTTGCCTGACAATCATCTCAAAATATTTTTTAAAAAATGTTTTTGTGGGTTAAAATATTTCTTATTTCCTTCAGCCCCAAAAGAAACCCCTTCAAGATATACAGCCCCTATAAAATGAGTACAGGTCAATTATAAACTTAGGACTGTAGCCTAAGTAAACTCTTAACTGCCGATTACAAGTTTGTCTCCACAGATGCAAACCAAGGAAGAGATATGATCACGCTTCTACCCCAGCCTGAGAAGATTCACAACATAGACTATTTCCTCTACCTCTTTTTGAGTGTTTATCTTATGTAAATTTCCTGAGCACCAGATTCAAAAGATTTCCATCAATTGCCTCGCGGCTCATCTCCTTCACCCCTCCCTTTTTCCTGTACATCCCCTTTTCCCTGTAAATGTGAAGTTCTCAACCTCTTCTAGGGAGAGCCCAGTCTGCAGCAGCTACTTTGTGGGCTGTGCTTTTCCTGGGCACATCCTTAAAATCTTGGCAGAATAAACCTCAATTGAGTGTGACTCTTGTATCCAGTCACTTATTATTTAACAGAACAGATTATGTCTATTATCAAGAAGTATTGCATGAGAGGATAAATATATAATGTAAACATTATATCACAAATTACAATATTAAAATTCTCGTGGTTAGAGATAGAAGAAAGCAATCTAGGCTAGTGATGATGACGGCGACTATACATGAAAATATAAAATGTATAAGGACAATTTGGATATATGTATAAGATATATGCATACCTATGTATATCTACACCTATGTGTACATACAATCAAGATAGCCTAAATGGTCCTGTCACCTTGACTAAATCATAGATTTCTTCCTGACTATAGGACCCTGACTCCCTTTTCTTAGAGCATTTACTACAGAAAACTTGCAGTTGTAAATTATGCCTCTGCCTTTTTGAGGTGTAAATGTTCTCCCAACCTCTTGCCAGTTTTACATCCCTGGAATGTTTTTCTCAAGTACCTGAAAACCATGTCTTATATAATCATCAAAGGAGATAAGGGCCCTTGTGTTCCAGTCTCTGTGGGAGGGTGGGAGTTTAAGTTAGATCTAAGAGCCAATTATCAAACAAATGGCCTAATCTCATTGACCAATGTGTCCCGTATTGTTCTTCAGTACTTTTCTACTAGCTCAACCCAGCAATTTCTGCCTTTTGCTGCAGCAGAGTTGAATTCAATTTCCCTCCCCTGTTGTAATAGTCTTGAACCCTATTGCAATAGTCTTAGACAATGTCGTCCTTGACTGTTTAACTCTGTTTGGTGTTATTTTTCATTGAAAATATATATATATATATATTTAGATATATATATTTGTGTATATATATTACAAAAAACTATGTTCAGTAAGTCCTCACTTGCTGTTGTAGATAGGTTCTTGGAAACTGTGACTTTAAGAGTAACAATATACGATAGGTTTTCAAATAACATCCTTTTGTCCAAAGTCTTTTCCTTATAACGTTGATGAGAAAAACAAAATCAGTTTGATATATGTCGTTATATATCATTTCACTTAAAGTCTCAGTATCCAAGAACCTACTGATAATGTGAAGTGAGGGCTGTGTATAGTTTTATATATATGTATATATATATATGCATGTATATGTATTATTACATATATACATATAATTTTAGGTGTGTGTGTGTGTATATATATATATATATATATAAGGATGCATTCAAAAGCAATAATCAGATTTTTGAATGAAGATGTTATAAACATAGCATTATTTAGCACAGTAAAACATTAAAAACAATTTAAAGTTTCAGTAATAAGGGACCATAATATGGAATATGATGCAAACATTCAATTCATGCTTTGAGCCATTTATAAAAACATGGAAGTGCTCAGTTTGTATTTAAATTTTAAAGAGTTACAAAATAGTACATATCATTATCCCCTTTTAATTTGAATGCATTTGTATAAAATAAAATGAGGATATAATTTTGAATATATTCATATAGAATAAAATCCAAATTTTAGGATAGTAATTGCTGGGTTTGGTGGATATTGGGCAACTTTAATCCACTTTTTAAAAACTTACCATATTATTTAACTTCTGTGTGATGAACGAATACAGTATAATCCAGAAATTACATTAATTAAAAACATATTCAAATTTTCTTGTGTGAATTTATGACTTTTCATAAACTTGGGCCAACACTTCTTTAATATATGGTGGTAGAGAAAGTTGACTTTTGCATGTTTCATTATTCACACAGCTGTCCTGATTACTAGTCAATTTGAAACTGAATTTTTTTTCCTGCCATACATCCTTCATCTTTTCTTAACTTCACGTTTTATGCCTTTTGATCGACTGAAATGAAAAAAAAGTTGTTTTAATTTAAAACAAAAGTTAATTGTTCAGCACATTCTGTCAAGTAGTCTGGTCTTAAGTTTGTAAGTACTTTGCCTGAAGTAATACAATTGCAGTTACATACCATTTGGAGGATGTATGTGTTTTAAGACACATTTTGCACAGGCTGGCCACAGAGTTACCTTCTGTTGTCAGTGTATAATAATCACTTCACTCAGCTAAGTATTATATTTAGCAGAATTAGTCTTTCATAGCCTGTAGCAAAGCAGATTTAAAAAGAAAAAATGACGAAAACCCTTGCTTTCCTTTTTATGAGATGTGTTACTATAAGAGTCTATACTGTATAGACTACACCATCTGGAGGAGAGAAGAATGAGCAGGGTGAGGAGGAGCAGTGTCGTGTGTGTGTGTGTGTGTGTGTGTGTCTTTGGCATCTAATTTTTTAAGAGGATTGGGAAAGAAGATACCTCTGTTGCTGCCCAATCGGTTGAATTGCCCGCCGTACAGAGAAGAGCCAACACACTGCGGCAGTCAGGATTGCAACTGAGAAAGGGTTTAAATCCACAGAGTGCTTAGAGGGGAGACAGAAGGAGTTTCTCTAATCCACCTCCCTGAGAATTTGGGAGGTGGGGTTTTTGTAGATAGTTTGGTGGGCAAAGGATTAAGCAATCGGGTTTGCTAATGGGTTAAGTTCAGGGCAAAATTATAGGGATGTAGAAACCATCTTCGTTTATTGAGTCAGTTCCTTTTTTGGGGTTATAATTCCAGTCGAGTCAGTTTCTTGGTATGGGCCACTGGGTTGGGTGAGTCAGTCAATCCACTGGAATGGGGGGCCTGGAAGATATCTCAGAAACTACCTTTCATTTTCAAAAAGATGATGTTCTCTACAGAGAAAATTAAGAATCTTTATGACCACCAGCTATGTGACTCCAGAGTAGCAATTATAGAGAAGCAAACAGTGGAGCAGTGATGGGATTATTATCATTATTTTAGCTAGGCCCGTACCTTCACAGAGCTTTTAGGCCCTTACCACAGTTCTCAATGGCACTCCTTTATTGATTGGTAAAGAGTGGTTTCACCTATTCAATAGTCTGGTATGCAAAACAATGGCTATGCCATCTTTTCAGAATTGAGTGTTAAGGCTTGGAGGACAAACTCAGAAAAAATAAAAATCACTTTTAGGAACCTTTTTTCCCTCATTTATCTAAGACAAACTAAATCTCTTTTTACCTTTGATAAAATATTTCTAATTTTTATATTCTTCAGACCTCATGTCTCTTTTCTATAAAATGATTTTTTCTTACACTGTTTTGGGGTCCCACTCTTACTTACATTTATGGGGAGGCCACAGTACCCTGCACATTTCCCTTCCCTTTTGTCACAGTGATACACATGAGCCTGACTTCAAACTACCCAAGGGCTTTCTCTGGAGGAAAGACCTGTGGTTTTAAGTAAGGCAGGACATAGGAGCCAGAAAAGTCATGACCCCAAGAACACTCAACCAATGACAGACACAAGTTAATGTATTAATACTTCAGCTCCCACAACCCCAATAACTTTGACTCTAGTGACAATTTTGACTTTAGTGTTACTGATTCCCAGAGACCACAGTGTGTTCTACATGTACATATCTGGACCTATTTATCCTGGTACATTTATCCTGAACTTGCACTCTTGATAAAAAGGAAAATTTTTCAACTATTTCAAGGCATATTTCACTGTTACATCATTCAAGTTTTCTGTCTAAAAAATAAGTCGGTGTGGTGAAACATCCATTATAAATCAAGAGATACAATTTTATGTACCCAAAGAGTAAATACTTATTTCTTAAGGCAGGGTAGTGTAACAGAGGGAATGGCCTGAAAAAAAAAAATGGCAAAGAGATTTTCTGTCTTCTTAAAACTTCCCAGACTCTTTTTGGGAACTGCATTCTGGCCTGCATTCCTGAGGCAGGTTAAGTCTTCTGTTAAAACTCCCAGGTGGTGCCAGCCCCCAGGTGGGCTGCTGGCAGAGTTCACAGACTTTGTCTTTGGCAGAGATGGGATGATTAGAATAGATAACCACAGTAATTGCCTGAAGACTCCCTTGAAAAGCTCTGTATTTCTGCCTACGTTCAGGAAATTTGGATTTTGAGAGAAGGTCTACCATTTTTCCTCCTTTGTTAGCAAAGTAAACTCTCTTTCCTTCCTCTCCAAATTACTTGTCCTTGTTCTTCTGATTCAGCCTCATGTACAAGTGGCTGAGCTTTCAGTAAAGGTAGCTATACTCCAACAAACAAATTTGTCAATCAATAAAAAATAATTCCGAGGAAAATTTATAGCAACTGGAGAAAACATCCGCACAATTAAATTTGCTTTTCAGTCTTAAGCAGTTAGGCTTTCCTCTCTAAAGCATTTTATGTCCTTTGTACATGGGAAGGGTGTTTCCCTTCCCCATTCCTAGTGTTAAATTTCATGTGGAGGGATCTTGACTTGCCTTGAACTTGTGATCCTTCTGTAAAAGAGGTGTGATTCATTTGATTGGCAAATGAGAAGGGAATAAACTGATCAATTCAATTCAGTTCAGTTCTTCCTTCTTTTGGATGCTGGTCCGTCTGCAGAAAGCTGACATTCTGTTCTGCTCTTCAGTTGCATAAGCTAGAAAAGGAATCCTCTGCTATTGGTCAGCACTGCCTATTGGCAGCAGATGTGTATCAAATCCTTCATTATTAGCTTGTCTATCTTAATTTGTTCCAAACTCTTGGGAAGAGAATCAGTGATATTTAATTGAACTCCTTAACCTCCAAGAAATATTGTCAGTTCTGGTAATAATCACATCCCCTACCTAACAGAAGAACCCCTCTGTTCCAGAGTAATGCTATAAAAAAAGGTGCAGAGTTTTTATTTATTTATATATTTTTAAATTCTGAAAAACTATGCAAGAATGAAATTGTCAATACTTTGCTTTACGTGACCACAAGTGATATCCACTTTTAAAAATGTCCCTATTGACCCTCTCAGATCTTGGATATATTTCAAAAACAAACCTTCTAGGTAATTATATACCAATTCTGAAGATTTTTAAAAACTAAATGCAAATTTTAACTGTAACAGAGATCATGGCTATATTGGATTAATAATCATTTTTCTTATATCTTATTTCCTAAAAGCTGTTCTTACATTTCTCTTATTGCCCAGCCAATCTTTCTTAAAGATAATAAAAATAAAGTGAAAAATTATTAATATGCTTTTCCTTTTAGGGAAAGAACAAAAATTCATTTCAAATTTCATAAATATTAGTAGAATATAATTATTTACGATGCCTATGTATCTTTCCTGGGGATCTCTTTATTCAAATTGTTAAATATAATAAATGAGATTTTCCTAGTAATAAATATTGCTTTAGATGAAAGTATTTTAATAATTGATGCTAATTAGTGTCTTCGATTTGTTTCTCATTCCTTTTCTGAACAGTCAGTGCTCTTGGGTTTTCTTATATGGATGGGAAGCGAACAAAGTTTTAGCAACTTTTTCTAATACTCTTTTGTAACAAAATAGGCTGCCTAGTGAGAAATCTCAAATAAAATAGCACCACTGCTCAGAATCATAAGTTTAGAGTAATTCTCAGAAAAGATTTCTTTCACATTTTCCTCTCAAACAAAATTTCTGCTTCAGCTGTGGTGTAGAATTCAGGAATTGTGCCCAAGTCAGTTTCTACCTCCCCTTAAGGTTTATTGTAAGATACAACTTTGTTTTGGAAAGCAAACATGTCGTTGTTAGAAACCAAATCATATCAAGTAGTCAGGATTTCTAAGACACGAGTCACCACATTTCTTCTGTGGTACAAGGAATTCATTAAGTGTGTGTTTTAATGCAATCTATGTGAAAACTGTGTGATACTATTTGGTTAACAGAAGACATTTTCTCCAGGAAGGATTAGAGAATCAAGTCAAATTTATTAAACCATAATGTTTAAACATGTCTCCAAATGTTAGAATCTGCTATGATGTCCTAGGCAAGAACTCGGGGTGATGATAATGCTATCTGAAGAAGTCAGTATGGTTTTTATGTTCATACAGCTGTGGGCTGTTGGAAATTATAAGCAATCAAATGGTAACACTGCAGGGTATGTTACTTATGAAGAAGAAGCTCCTGAACTAAATTTCGAGATACCAGGGAAAGCTTCAAGGATGAAATGATGTACAGGCCTAGTGACCTTAATGATGAAGGGAGCAGGTTGACTGGTGATGGCTCAGGAAACTTAAGAAGTTTGGTAAAATTATGGTTGATGAGTGTTGGGGGAGAAAAACTGGAGAGATAAGTGAGTCAGGAGCTCCTCATGAACCATGTGAGGAAAGAGAACAACAGCTAATGAGGAGCAGGTGAACGGTGGGATAAGATTTAAAAATTAGGATGACCAATTTGACAGGAACAGAACCAGAGAGAGGAAGAGAAGACTGATGCAGGAAAATAGGTAAGGGATAAAAGAAATATGATTTATGGACATGGCAGTGGAGATAAGAGAAGAGGACAGCACCTTTGAGAAGTATTTAGGAGGCAGAATTGGTACAACCTGGTGAAGTTGGAGTGAGATGGAAGAAGGAAACTAATGTTCAGGTTTTGTCTTAAGCAATTGGGTGAAACGTTTACTATAAGACAGATCAAGGGGAGGAGTAGCAATTCTGGGGAGAAGAAACGGACTAGAAACAATGATGAGTTTAGCTTTGGAGCTTGAGTTTCAATGTCTTTACAATATGTATGTGAAGATATCTACTTGAGCACTGAATAAATTTGTCTGAATTTGAAGTTAAGAAAATGTTTAGAAATTATAGAGTCCACAGCCAATTGATTTCTACATAGCTATTTGGTTTTTTTTCTTATTTCAGCATATTATGGGCGTATGCAAAAATATGGAAACAACCCAAGTGCCCATCAATACATGAGTGGATTAATAAAAATGTGGTGTATGTATACCATGGAGTACTATTAAGCTATAAGAAACAATGGTGATATAGCACCTCTTGTATTTTCCTGAATAGAGCTGGAACCCATTCCACTAAGCGAAGTATCCCAAGAATGGAAAAATAAGCACCACGTGTACTCACCATCAAATTGGTTTTAACTGATCTAGATAGCTATTTGATTCTTTATCTAGCCCCCATCCTGACAGCCCTACCTTGTGTGTGTATGTGTATGTGTGTGTGTATCAAATGAATCCTATTGGAGAAAGTAATATTGTTATTATATGTTTCTGTATTTCTGATTCAATGTAGCACTCATATTTCCTCTCCTGTGCCTTTTATCTCTGATCTAATTCTAGAAGAAGTTTCCTCAGGCATATACTTAGAGTGATTATCAATGATGGGATATACTGACATTGCAATAGATTACTGAAGGTTCTTTTAAAAACACTAATTATATTTTTTAAAGGAATTCACACAATATGATCTGCAGTGTATCTTTTACATGACAAAGTTTGGGTACACATGCTTTCTTAAAGCCCTGTTAGTAGGTATTAAAAGAAGCTTTATTTTTCCTATTTCAGAGTTTCTCAAAAGTTCTGTTAGTTTAAAGTATATCCCTTTACAATGAGGAAACAGTAGAAGCAACAGGAACATGGTAGGAAATATTAACAAGAAATATACTACCCAAATTTAAACTAATATGCATAGCTACTAAATAGAAACTCAAGTTACTTGTTCTTTAATTAGGATGCTCTTCCATTACAGTTATTCATAGGTCCTGGTAAAAATCTCTTTATGGCTTTGAAATTCAAAAGTGCTTCTAAAGTATATATAATATAACTTATTGCAAAGATCTCTTTGAGGTAGATTTTCTTATTCTTCTTTTATAAGTGAGATAAATGAAACTCCATAAGATCACACACTTTGACTAGTGTAACACAGGTCATTTGTGAGTTGAGCAGGGGCTAAACTAAATATATTATTCAAGTCCAGTAATCATTTTCTCCAACATAAAGTTTTACTTTAACCAATAAACTCTGTTTGCAAGCTGCCAGGCCCACTTTAGGAATATAATTTGTAGAAATAAAGCAATAGGTCCTCAAATGTATTGAACTCAAAACTTTGGCAGGGTAGTTATTATATTAAATCAAATGTATATAATCATTGATGTTTTATTTATTAATTTAACTTACTTTACATAGTAATGTTGAATTATATATATACACATATATATTACACATGCATGTACATATATTTATTTCTATCACCCAATTCTGGTTAACAATAAAGTTCTCATTTATACAGAATATATAGAGATTTAATAGCTAGTGTAAGATTACTAATGGTTAAATGACAGAGCTAGGATTAAAATTTGTATAAATCATTTTACTAAACCATAAATAATGCCTGTATAATATTGAGAGAAAAGAGCAAATGAATAATCCTATTCAAATTTTGAGAAATTGCTTAAACTTTAAATAAAATTTTATATATTTTATTTTATTTAGGTACACAATGCTCCAATTCAAATGAAAGTTCATTAGTTTCACATTGAACTAAAATACTAGGAGTTTATACTCTAAGAACTGAACAATTCCTTTTGCTGTCTTTTGGAGGTTATAAAATTAAAAAGAAAACATGAAATTCATTTTTACTTTACAAATATTAAAATTTTATAATAAATGCAACCATTTGTATGCAAGTCCACTGGATCAACTAACACATGGCCATTGTATTTCTTTAGAGATTGCACTGGAAGATTGGTCACCAACTGTCATCCACATGAACTCATTTGATGACAAAGATGGTCATATATTAAAGCTTGGTTGGTTTCAACATTTGGAAAACTAAAGCGTTCTAGCAACCAGTAAATGGGATAGATTTTTCATAGATTATACAGACAAATATTAATTCCAGTAGGTTATCTCCTTTTATTCTAAGGACAAATACATCTCATTTCTTTATCCTGTGTCATGATATTGTACTATGTTTCTCCTTATCTCTGTATCTACTTACCTATGTATCTATCCATCTATCCATCTACCTACCAATTATCTAACTTCCTACCTATTCATTCATGTATCATTTAAAATACTGGTCAGAGCAAGTAGCAGAAGAGTCAAATTAAACTTAATTAAATAATAAAGGGATTTTATTGGCTCACAGGCTGAAAAGTCTAGAGCTAGAGAGTACTTTACCTGTCCCAGATGTTGTTGATTTCTTTAAGGCTGTATATTCATTCGTTTGTGATTCTTTGAGCTCTATCTTCCTCTCTGTGTTGGCTTCATCTTTATCCTGTCTGTTCTCTCGGTGGCCAGATGATTGTTCACAGTTCCTTGGGATGGATGGAGGAGATATAGACACACACACACACACACACACACACACACACACACACACACACACACACACAGAAAGAGAGAGAGAAGAACATTGCATCTAACCTGCAAGCCTAAAAGAAGTTTTGGGCTTCCCTCCAATTGAAATAACTTATTTTCCCTGAATCAATCACTGAGGCTAGGGTAATACCATCTGTTAGTTTTATTTCATTGCCAACCTTGGAACAATCCCCTTGACAAACATCAAGAACAACAGTAGCAACAAAATTACTGAGATAGCTTAAGCTAATCAGGGCCTTCCCTTGGAACTTGGCATGATTCTAAATCCAAATATCTGTCTAAAACAGAGAGTCTGTGACTTGGTTCTCCAAAGTGAAAGCAAGATACTGTCGTAAAGAAAAATGTATGGGATATGGGTGTGCAGCAACAAATGTCCACTATTCATTGCATATCTATCGATTTATTTATTCATCCATCAATCCAATTCTATTCATCTACCAATAATCTTTATGTATTAATCTCTCTCTCCCACTGTCTCTCTACATGTGCAGCATGCTTTATATGTAAGAGGTACATATATAGAAAAAAAATTTAGAAAATTACTAAAGACTCAAAATTATGCAACCTATTGAGGACTACATTTGTACTATTTCCCAATTCTAATGAAAAATCAAAATCTGAAATAGGCAATACTTAAATATATCAAAATTTTGTGTATTTATTCTAATATTTATTACTTTATTTTTGCTTGACATATGAGAAATAAATTTAGGAATATCTCATTATGTTTACTAGATTATACTGGAATAACAGAATGATGAATAATATTTAAATGATAAATGCTCTATAGCATTTTAGCATTACATGAAGCATCATAGAGGTATAGGAATAAGATTATGGGCATATACTGAGATAATAGTATGACCATTAT
>RJWJ010010814.1:0-45971 GCA_004363605.1 Indri indri | reverse complement strand
CAGATGCTCAGATGTTCTTGGATTCTCCATTAGCATATCTGGGATTTCTGACCTGGATTTTCTCAGCCTTTTCCTGTGTTTGGCTGAGGCCCAAAGGGGTAGTCTCTTTACAGGTTCAGTTTATCTGAATCTGCCTGCTTCCTCCCCTCTGAAGGTTTCCATTCCTTTTCCTGCCTGGCCAGAGCTTCTCTTAAATCCATTCATCAGTGGTTTACAGTAGGTTTTCATGATCTGAATTAGCCAAGCTTGCGTCTTAATATTTAAAGGGAACTTTTGGAATTTCTCATTTTCTCTTTAAACAAATCCTAGTTTTCAAGATCATTGTGTCACTGTGGAATCAAATACCTATTACGGAAATTAAAGTCTGAATGTAGACTTTTTTCTCTTTGTTTTTCTGCATTAAAAATAGAAACGAAATATATAATAATGTTATTACTAATAATGCGACCCATGAGTTTTAGATTTTAAATTTTCTATACTTTATGTGTTTGTTAAAATTGACATTTGTCATTTTTATATTCTAAAAATAATTCTAAAAGAGAAAATGATGAGATTTCACATAACCTCATTTAAAATTAAAAATAAAAATCACAAGTGAATTAATGAAAGTATTTGGATAAGGAAGTTCCTGAACTTGATGTGTTATTGTTCTGACATAGAGCAAAAAAGTCCTCACGAACTTCTTCTGAAAATGTTTAAATTTATAATATAGGAATAGAATTTTTCACATTATATGAAAAATTCTGAATCATAAACCTTTAAGTAATTTTTGTCCTAATGATTACATGTAATTAAATGTCAGTTTCTAATTTGGCTCCAAATAGTTGGAAATTAAAGTATTTTAAAGGTCGTATAGTATAGGGATCCTTCAGTCAAGAAAATTAGTCATTTATTTTTATATTACTGGAGGTCAACATAAAGCAAATCTAGTCAAATTGTAATTAACTTTGCATGAACATTTGTTTTAAAGAACATCTGAAAACTCTAGATTGCTTTGATTAACTAAAGCCCTTTTCATTTTCCTGTAAATTGATTCCATTGTACAAATCTCTTGTAGTGTGGCATTTCTTAATCTTAGAGAATTATCACCCATGCTATTCAGTCAGATCAGTCAGTGAGAATAAAAAGACCTCAGAGAACCACAAAGAATCCTAAGAAGTTACTCTCTCTGAGGAAATTTGTGTGGGATGGATCAAACCTTGACATCAAAATCTTCAAGTCTGAGTTTACGTTTTTTAAAGAAAAAGCTTTCCATATTTCTGTCTAGAAATAAATTTTACATTATTCTTTTTTGGTGGGGTATTATTTTTGCATTTTGTTGACAAGGCAAATTTCATAAATTGCTGTTTTGTTTTAATTAACCAGTGTTTTTCATGGGTTTATTTTAGGATGGACCTCTTAAAGTAAGGCCTTTGATATGTTTAAAGTAAGAAATTTTTATATATGGCCTGCTGTTGATCATTATTATGGATTCCCTGGCTTTTATTAGTCTAGGTGGCAGATGACTGACTTTTTCTCTTTGAGCATATAAACTCATTTATATTACTTTTGTAAAAAAATTAAAAAAATTTAAAAAAGTATAAAAATATATTTTAAAAAATATGTATACTTTGGATTTATTTTTTCTCTCATTCATGTTTGTTGTAGGAGATTAAGCCCTTTATAACTTTCTTTGGTGTTGACCCATGCTGGCCATCTTATTAATTTCAGTAAATCTAATGGAGTTACCTAGCTGTGTGATTCTGCATGATGACATTCACTGTCTAGAAAGCATCTTCAGCCTGCATGGTACTGTCACTAATTCTGCTAGTGGATGATACTGCTTGTTGCCTCTTATTTTAACTTTAGCATTAGGTAAAACAGATACCTTTCCACTTATTCCATATTGCCTTGATTCCATAGTTCTTTGCTGTTGAAGATTTTTAAAGGCTATAGGATTTGTAATCAGAGAAACTTGAAGTTGAATTCTGACTCTGCCAGTTAATATTTAATAATCTGTGCAGGTTATATATAATATAAAATTGAGGGGTTTTTGTAAAATTGGATTAATAATTCCTACTATTTGGCTTTATTGTATAAATAAAATGGATACATAGATTGAGAGACAGATATAGATATAGAAAGAAAGATGTGATAAATAGCTAGATAGATGTTAGGTATATATTAGGTAGCTAAGGAGATGATATATACATAATAGGTAGATATATAGATACAGATACAGATTACTAAACAGAACATATTATAAGTATCATGGTTATATTGTAATATACATAATATTATAATTATTGCCACTTATATTGCATTTTTAACTAACCAACACATTACTGTGTTTTAGTTTTATTGAATGGTCTTGCAATTTAGAACAGTTTTGAATCGGGTGATTGGTTGAGGAAGCAAGACTGAAAAAGGTCAACAAAACAGAAAAAAACAAGTTTTAAAGAAAGTTTAAATGAGACAGCAATCATTTAAGTATGTGAAAGATTGTAATACAAAGAGTAGAAACCAATAAGGAAGGACTAAAAAGTAAAAAGCTTAGATCACACCATGAAGAATTAGAAGCAGTTTTTCACATTAAATAGAAATATTTGATGCATAGTTAAGATTGTATATTTTATTTATTTCAGATTGTTCATTTTGTGTATTTCATTCTTTTTTTTCAATCTTTTCACTTATTTTACTTCAGCTGACATCCTTGAATGTCTATCATGTGACAGACACAAAAGCATCATTCTTACCTTTCTGACAGTGATAGACACAATGGGCATTTAAAAATAGAACCTAATAATTTACAGAGAACACAGATATTGATAATGGGATGAAAATATGCTTGAGAGAGAGTTCTAGAAAAACATATAGAAGAGGTATTTATTCAAGCTTATGAGTTCCAGGAAAGTCTGCTAAGAAGATGATGTTGTGACTTCTGTGTAAAACAAAGCAAGAACAATAGAGTTAATAGTCATAGATAATGGCAGGATCAAAGATGTTATGTCAAATCTGTTGATTCAGAATCTCTAATAGGTAGGTCTGGGCACATGCATTATTTGTACAAAGTGTCCCAGGCAATTTTGATGTTTCTATAGGGCTCTTTTTACTTCAACGTACAAGTCTCTAACTTTTCTATAATTTTTCACCAGAGAAAAATTAATAAAATGAATATTAAAATATTGTTTTAAAAGGGGACATTTATTTATAATGAAAACATTTCCTTACATTCTACATACTTTGGATCACAAATCCTGAAACATCTAACCCTACAGGATTAATGGACATAAGCTCTTCCCTATTTGAGAACAATTGTAGAAACTTTTCTTTGAATATGCACTTTCCATCGTGCAGAAACTTCAGGCCATTAAATTTGACCAGATTGGCACATTTCTTTGTGTAAATTTCTGCTATGGAGAGAAAAAAATCACCACATAAATGAGGTAATTCTAAAGAGAAATCCAACTAATTTGTTCCTAGAAATTTTCAGAGATCAATATTTCAAATAAGTTTTATAAAATCAAGTGGATATAATTCTTGGGATGCAGTATGTATTTTGAATACTAGCAGAAGGCAAGGAACCTTCATAGTTTGGCTGACCAAAGTTTTAATATTTGGGGATTATTTATAAGAAATTTAAAATATTGTCCATAGTAGATGGTGGTACTAGATTGATCACATTTATTTCTATTCGAACAACCTCTTCTTTTAGCATCCTATAGATTCCTTTGTATTAAAGGAGAATCTCTCATTTGAAAAACCAAATCATATCTGAGGGCATGGGCAAAATCGCAAAGAGAATATAAACCCCTAGAGCCGCGAGTTAGAATGAAATAAGAAGAAGGGGGAAGAAAGTGATTGCACATTACCACCCAGAGAAGTTCCTCAGGACACTGTGCCAGAGGATGCCTGTTATGAACAACACCCCTAGGGGCCTCCTGCCCTGCACCCAGCTTTAACAATCTATCCAGTGGTGGCCATGTGGACAAATGAGGACAACGGAGTACCCCCTCTCCAGAGGGAGGTGGAGTTAGAAGAGGGCAGTGTCCAGTACTGGCATACATGGAATATCTCCTGTTTTCAAAGGCATCGTCACTCTTATCTCTATGACTCAAATTGTTCCTTTATCATTAAATAGTGAAGATATCTATTAACCATTATTAGGAAATCTGAAAAACACACAAATGCACACATACACAAAGTAGAGACCAGAGGAGATAACAGGGTAAAAGAAAAATGAAGTGACCACCGTGTGCTCTCTACCTTAATGCAAAGTTAAATATTTATACAGATAATGCGAAAGCACATTCAGGTGTGTGGATCAGGGTCGAGGGAAAAAAAAAGGATCCTGACTGAGGACTTTAATCAGGACTTTAATGTGGAGACAGGGGAGAAGGTTCAAATCCAAAATAGTTGTGCCCTTAGGAAACCTTCAAGTATCATTACCAAATATTTATATGCCATAAAGGCAAACATTACAATTTTTCTCAAGTAGATCTACTTTATTTTCAAAACAAATTAAAAAAAAATAATAACTGCACTTGATATAAGAAGAGATTCAAAAGAAAGTCTATGCTGCATTGGAATCAATTTAGCACTTCCCAATCATAGGAAAGGGATTTGGAAAGTATGAAAAAGATCTGGTGTGATTTTTCTCCTCTAAATCCTGCCATTAAAACGAAACTGTGTTCACTGTAGGTTTGTTTTTAATGTGCTTTTCCCCAATCCATCCTCATCTAAACAATTTCAGTATAAAAAAAAAAAGGTAGAAACTCCTTTATAAATCACTTGTTAGTTATTATAGAATTGAGAAAGTTTTGGATCTTTTTCTTCTTTGTAATTAAGGTAAATAATTGGTAGTGTTTTATAGACTTAGTCCAGGAATTCTACAGAACATATGAAAGACTTAACTGTCCTAATAGATATCTTTGATACTATCCTGACATGAAAGCAAATGTAATTCCAAATTATGAAAAGCATTCCAAAATGATTTGAATAATCAATGAACCTTGCCACTACGAAGCTGTCATTTATTTGTGTCAGCAAGAAAATGTCCTCCGACTTAAAATTACAGTGTTGAAAAGGGTACAATGTTAAAACCAAGAAATCAATTCTATGACCTCGATGTTTCACAGCCAATGACTGGAAGGGAGTTTCAGATTAGAGCCTGGGACAGGACTGACAAATAAACATGACTGGCTGCTAGTTCCCTCCATCCTTTCCAAAAGGAAGCCTCGATCATTGGTCAGGCATTCTTCCCCACCTGGCCCAAATGAGGATCCACAGTCACACTCAGTGCAGAGCCCTAGACTGTCACTACCACTCGATCCAAGTTGGACATAAGATGAAACCTATTCACTCTCCCTGTGTTAGTATATATCTTTATAAGATAATTTAAGTAGAGGGGAAAAAAAAAGAACTTTTATATTTACAAGGTATTGGTAGCTATGATTACAGCTCCTCCTCATGTCAAATTAACAGAACACCTTGAAAACTTGCAGTGTTTATGTAATGATCTCATTTTTACCACATCTCAGTTCAGGGCTCTTTTGATTGATAGTTTGCCAAACATCAGGACCAAAGCAGGTTCATTTTTCTCCTGAGCGTTGAAAGCCATTTAAATTGGCTCTTCATTATTGTTGTTCTGCCTCAAAGAAGGAAATCAGAAGGTTCCCACGTCAAATGCTACAGCCACATGACATCAGGAAAATCTTCCTTTTTCATATTCATCCATTGTCCCAATTAATCTTTAAAGATAGAAACAGTATTCACAAACATGTGAGATTTTTAGTTTGTTTTGTTGATTTTTTTCAAACTAGGGAATACAAAAGAGATTGTACAGGCACGGTTGATTCTGGTCTGGCAGGACTGATAAATTGTTTACAGGTCTGCAAAATTTAATTTTAAATATAGTCTTTAACTGCATTAATTCAATTTATCAAATTACTTTTAGACTCCTTGTTGACTTGCATCTCAGCGAGGCAGCCCAGGGATCAGTCTTTCTGCCCTACAGACTAGAGCAGGGGGAGCCTGGGGAAGGATTAATGGCCAAAAAGGTGGAGGATAATACTTCCAAATGTTAGAGCCCCTGAATATTTCAGTCCCATTAATAAAAATGTACATAAGGTGAGAGAATCTATAGTCAGCCAAGATGAAATAACCAATAAAGATCTCATGGTAATATTTTAGTCTTTTGGAACAATTCAGAGTAGTTTCTGGTTTCCTGATGGGAATGCACTTGACTGAAATATAAAATATGTAAGATTTGCTTTTACTTTCTGGAAACATTTATTGGGTTAGAAATTACATGCCATTCATGTCACTTTTGGCTATTATTTCAGAGTATTTAAGATGGATCTTTTTTTAATATTCTAAATTTAGGATTTCACCTATTCAATATTGTTAATTTACATTAAAATATATTAAAATAAGATAAATTGATGATGGTTGGAAAGATTTATGATAGATAGACATTAACAAATAAGTATGATAAAGTGTTAAAATCATGGCAGTAGGAAGACAACTGTTTATTGTAAAATTCTTTTAATTTTGCTATATCTTTGAAAATGGCCAAGTAAAATGTTGAAAAAAATCAAATTTTGTGAATTTCAAAATAATTTATCATTTTTTGTCCCTCAGAATTAATGATTTATGATTCAAAATGAATAATTTTGCTCTTCTTAACTTGGTAAAAATTAAAAAGAAAAGCAAGCTTAAATACAATTTAAGCACTCTCCAATAAGCTATCACTATGGTAAATGATAAAGGACTATATTATGGCTATAATCGTGACCTTCTTGTTTCAAGGATTTAATTGAGATTTTTATAAAATGCCTAAAATATTAAATAAAAGGAGCCTCAAATGCTGAGATTCATATATTGCCATCGATATATACCCCATTTAAAAGAGGTGTTAGCATGAACCTTGCAAGTGCAATGTTGTCAATATATGTTCCTACTCCATGTTGATAACCTATTTGATTATTTAAACAGTATTTTACCATTCAACAGCATTTCACCATTTTCAACAAATTATTATGAAGCATTGTCTACATTTAATTTAAAGGCTGTACAAGTTTATTATAAAATATAACAAAGATACCTACTGGAACATTGAGGTATGTATTGTGGTATTGAAGCATCTAGGCTTATTAAGCCTAAATATTATGTCTTTGTTATTTTAAAAGTTTTGCTCTGATTTTAGATTTGGGGCAATTAGAGAATAATGCCAACCTGATTATCATTCTCAAGTGAGCTTTCAAGAGTTCATTAAAAGTTAAGAAGAGAACAGCGTGCTCTAGGAAGCAGCTATTTTTAACAGCAACAAATTTGAATTCACCTACTTTAAAGCTTTTCACTGTTTTTAGAAAATATTTCTATCAATAACTTTTAGATTAGAAGTCTATTGAGGTCACAGTTCACAGTTTCATATGGCAGTGATCTGACATTGTCACTTTGTGACTGAATTCATGAGAACCAAATTATTTTACTTCAAAAGCTGCCTAGATAAAGAAACAGAGTAGACAGTTTTGCTGTAAAAAGCAAACAAACAGAAACTCCACAATGTTCCATTTAATTGGAGTCCGCAAATATGTACAAGTATACTTCAATTTGATAAATCAGTGCTAAATATTCCTGCCATAGGAAAACTTTGCTTTATTGCAAAGGGCTCCTTTTAAAAGGGAAAGTTTAAAATTTCATTAAAAAATAAAATCCTAAAACATGAGGTATAATTTTGTCTCAAATTTAAATTTTAAAAAAGTCCTTGAAAGCTATAATATCCAGTTAGTAATTTATCTATATCAGAAACAATATGACTGTTAATGTACTTACTGCTATCATATTAGTATATTTATTATAATTAAATATTAGAGAAATGCTGGAAAATATTTTTAAGATTACAAAATACATTTAAGAATAATTAACAGAGAAAAGAATGCTATATTTTTGAAATACTGTGTCTAGAATACATCACATTTTTTAGTTTTTCTTTTTTCCAAAATGTTCTTGCTTTTTATTTGCCCAGCTACTCTTTACTCTTAGGTACCACTTAATAGTCATGTCCTCTAAGTCTATTACCCTAAACCTGAAGACTGGCTCAGTTACATCATTTTTTTTCGAATATATCACCCTATAACATTTAATACAATGTTGACTTGCATATTTTCTTCACTAGAATTTAAACTCAAAGAGCACAGGGATTGTGATTTGAACAATACGTATTTATTGCTGTTTGTATCTCCCCATGCACAGAGTAAATGCTCAGCAAGTTTGAATAGTTGACTTATGCTGTGAAGCCTCCCTTCTCTAAAAGCCATTCTAATGCAAACCAGCATTTCAGTGGTCTCCAAAGGGTGCAAACTAATTTTAGAGTCCCTTCCTGCTCTTGCCTTCCTTTTTCTTGTACATGTGGGTTTGTTTAGAGAATCATGATGAAGTCAAACGGTCTAGATTTCTAATTCTAGATCTCTCTCTGTATCAGTGGCCCTCCAGGGATCAGATGGACATGCGAAGGGTTTAATTGAAGGGTTTAATTGAAGACTATAATGAAAGGGTCATTTAGAGGTTAAGTGGACCAAGCTGAGATATGTTAACCTCAGGCACTAGTTTTAAAGAAATAACAGAGCTAGACTCTAGCTAAAGTAGCAAACACAGATTTTATTTAGGAATTATTATGATAGGGGAAAAGAGACCTCAGTATAGAACTGAGCTCAGTTCCAAATACAGCACAGACAAGTGAGGACTTACAGCCAGGGAGCAGGGTGGGAATCAGTGGATGGAAAATTACTAAGGGGAAACATCAGGGGTGAGGGAAGATTCTGGATAAAGCCACCTGACAGGATTCTTGCTGAAGGCAGGCCAGGGTGATCAGATATCACCTGGGGGTTGGACATGGACACGGAAGTTGATAGATATCAGGGTGATCAAATATCGAGGGTGGGAGATGCTCTCTAAATTGACTTAGCAGGATTTTTGCTAAAATTGGGCAATGCAGAGATGGACCCAGAAGTCCAAAGGTCAAGGCCTAGTTGAAAAACATGTTCAGAGGATCCTGACTATAGCTCGGTCAAGGAGAGAGTCTTTCTCACTAGCAACAGCGAGAAGCTGTTATCACCCCTGAAGGAGCAAAAGGAAGGACCATATAGGGTCTGGGGCTCAGAGGAATGCAACCACTGCTAAAATTGTGACCCAGCAATGAGGGAGCTGGGCTTGATGAGGATTGGAGAATGAAGAATAAATACCCCATAAAAGATATGGCAATATGATTAAAGCAGAACAAGTTTATTTCGGTGAATATAAAATTTTACCATGCCTAGCCTATAAGAAAGAGAAGTGTGTTGTAAATAATGAAGGTTACTGTGTGTGTACAGCACACATGAACATCTGCATGTCTGTGTGGCAGCATTGCTTGAGCCTGGGCTCTGAGCCAGACTGCCTGTGTTCATATTCTGGCTGTGCCACTTACCAACTGTGTGACCTTGGGCAAGTTACTTAATATCTCTGTACATTAATTTTCACATCTATGCAATGGGGGTAACAATATTGTTTGTTGTACAATAGTATGAGATGTACAAGTTCTGAGAGCAAGTCTGGGACATAATAAGCACTCATTAAACGTCAGTATTATTACAAGGATATGTAATAATTTTTTCTAGTGCATATATAATGTTTTATATTGTCCCATAGATGGCCATTATAATTAAGATTGTTTTAATGAAAGAATTTTCTGACTGTATCAGTGACAACAGACTAGAAAGTCATTTTTTTGTTTTTTTATGGCCTGTTCGAACTGATTGTCTGATGGATTATCTTGAAATTGGTCTTGAAACAAGGCTGAAATAGACTTTAAATCACATCTTGGTTTGTTGTGCTTTGTGGTCATTCCTAGCTGCACATCTGCATTTATCCAAATATCTCTAGAAACTTCTTTAGGTAAATATTTTCTGTCCTAGTGAGGTAAAATCATTTGTGTATATTTGTTTGTGTATGTATGTATTTGGAAAAGAAAATATTTCAAACATACACAATTTATTAATGTAAGAAATCATACTCAGTGAAAAACAAATGAGTTTATTTTTAACTCTTTATCAGTTGTTTCCATTTAACATGTTCAGTTTACATAATCCACTCACATAGGCTAAACATTAAAATACAGTTTCATTTATATCTGGGACTAATTAAACAACTATATTCGTAAATTATGGAGAAATAATCTTTGTTCTTACGCAAAATAAATTAATCAATTCCTTATGATCACAGTAAACAGTAAATCGAAGAGTAAAATTGGGGGAAGAACCTCAGTAGTGTAAGGACTCTTATGAGATCAGTAATTCTAACAGCACCTCCCCGACTTCCACTCTGATTAGAGCACCATCCTCTGCTCAGGGACTTCACGACTTAGACTAAGTCAATTAGCTCTGGATATCTGAACAGGGAGGTCGAAGAGCTTCAGGGGCAAAGATCCTGTGCGAGAGGGTGACTGAGGAGAGATACGAGAAAACAAAGTCACAGAGAGAAGCAGACAAGAGCCCAGGCAGCCTCAGAGATTGAGCAAGGGCCAAAAAGGCAAAGAATATCTGGAGATTTTCCAGTTCTTCCAAGGCATGATGGTAACTTCTACCATTAGGATCTAGGAGATTTTCATGTAACAAACTCCTTTGTACTTAAACCAGGGCTGACCTATACCTTTCTTTGCCAGAGGCAATTTTGAATCTGTGGTCCCCTTCCACCAGTTTAAAAATAATAATAATAGTATATTGTAACAACTACAGTAGTAAAAAGAAATATAACCCAGGCTAGATTACATTAATTTTTCTCCTCCTGACTTCATAAGAAATTAAAGCATTTCCATGACTCCTAAAGGTATCATGGTCCTAGGCCCTGTGCCTCCTGTGCTCAGTGGCTAAATTGGCCTTGGCTTGGCCTTTGAGAGAATTCCTCTTCCCTGCCCTCAAGTGATTCCTACCTAAGAAAATGACAATTTAGTGAGATCTCCTAAAGGATTCAGTTCACAGATACACAAAATCTGCCAAATTAGCACAAGTTTGTAACATCTCATATTGTTAGATTTTTAAAAAAAACGAAAACCAAAGGCACCTAATTAAGGAGGTCTAGCATTTACAAGATCGTAACCACTGACATTGTGCTGATTATTTAAAAAAAAATATTTTGAATGATTTCAAGAATAGCTAATTAAGAACAAGATAATGCCTTCCACTTGATACATATCAGATTTGAAGCTTCCTCTGATTTCATTTTTACAATAGTTTTCTCTTACAAAAAAATTAAGCGAATATTTCATACTGGCAAATGTATCTTATGAAATTTGGGAAATGAGCTTTATTGTAGAGCTTGATTAATGTTAATGCCTATTATCAATTATCGATCTGTACCTAACATCTTTCTTGTCTTTTCTTTTTTATTTTTTTTTTTACTTAATAGCATTGAAGTCAGAAAAAAATCATTATATCTCACTTGGCACATACACTGGAGTTTTGGTGAAAGGAAATGTGCATTTCGTGTGTGCTCTTTTAGTAAGGATTTGTTTAAAATGCTTTAAAGCTCAATGCTCCGGACATTTTGAACCTTTTGCTTCATTAACTGCATTCATTCTAAAATACCTTTCAATTTAAAACAGAAGATAATTGTAATACCTTGAAGCAAATGAGATGTTATTGCAATAATTAAATCCAAAATGAGATGCAGATACTTTAGACCTGCTGCTGTTTCAGCTAGTTAATAGCAAATAGCATTGCCATTGGTCACACTGATTTCTTTCTTTTCCAGTTGAGATGGAGTACTGCATACTAATCGTATTCTAATGCCTTTTACAAGAGGTAAAATGTGTATGAAGTTCTGTCACACTATTTTAAATTAATGTAACTTTGTAAAAATTATAATAATTATATGACACAATGCTTTCATCCCAGATTTAAGAAAATAATTTTGCATAACAATAAGATTGCTTGAATAATAAGTGCACTTTTTTCCACTAATGAATTTTCTGGTGGAATCAGGGGGCTTTTTATTAACTTTCTCAAGCTTCAGAAACTTTCAGAGTTTAACATGTGCCTCAACATTTCAGCTGGAGGTGCAAAGCCTGTCGAAGTGGGTGGATGTGTGGATGGCTATGCTTAGAAGAGACAGCCACTGTTTTCTCATAATAGTGTGATTTTTTTTTTTTTGGAAGGAATATCATTTCCACCGATGACCCAGCTCTTATATTAAAATATTAAACCAGGATACATTATTTGTGTCAAACTACATATGCAAAAGGAAATTTCTGTTTATAGAAATGACCTAAATATAATATTTCTCTTAAAGAATGACATTTAGTAGGTGAATTTCTCATTTGGCCAAGATCATGTACTTTGGTATTTGAAAAGCTGAAAACCACTGTGTTCTTGGATGCCCCTCATTTCAGTTCTTGCTGTTAATTCTCTTTAATAATAGTGATAATGTTAATAATAATGATGATACTAGCTGCCATGTGTTAGCACTTACTGACCACTTACTAGGTGCTGGAAATGTGCTTAATGTTTTGAAAGATTATGGCACTTAATCATCACAAGAAACATAAAATGAATGCTCTTATTATCTACATTTTCTAAGCAAAAAACCACAAACACCAGTGGTGGAGGAACTTAACTGAAGTCCTAGAGCTGATTCCTAGACAGCAAATGTGAACCTGGGTGGTCTATCTCCAAAGCTCATGCTCACAACTTCTCCCTCAACAGGGGGCTACAGAGGCTGGCAGGTAGAAGCTGGGAAGAGAGTATAATCAGAGATGTAGGTAATGCTTTTCAAAGTGTTCTAAATATAACCTCTAACCTGAGCTCTTATAAGAAGAATCATTCCCTGGAAGCCCTTTACTTCCTCTGATGCTTACTAAATACTTCCGTCCCAGCACTGGTGCTATGGGTTTCCATTTCCTTTCCCTTTGGCTCACCGTGTTTTCACCTGTTCTATCATAATTCTTATTCTGGGTGGCTCTCAGTTCCTGCCTCTGCTCTGCCTACTAACTTTTTGTATTGCCTTTGACATTTCTCAATGACAAGTGCCATCTGTTATTTGGGTTTATCCGGTACCTGTCCTGGTTGCTGATGTGCTTTTGCTGAGTGTTTAAAGAAGAGCCGTCTTCTGTTTCCTACATCACTATTTTCATAATATTTCTACTGTAAGACAGGCCCTTCTCTCCTCCCGCCACAAGAACCTTGAGAAGGTGAACTGGAATCATACCACTGTATCACCTCGGCCTATGCAGGGCGCGTCTCTACTCTGAACTTCTTTAAGGGGATTCTTTTGCAGAAACTACTGATGATTAAAGGACAGCCCTGGCTCCTACTGTAGTTTCAGATCCTTAGATTTGGGTAAAACTATTAGCCCATTGTGTTTCCATCATTTCTTTACCTTAGGTTCAGCTGGCTGGTCTTCATGGAAATTGACTTCCTAGAGGTATGCAAGCCATAGTTTTAAATCTCCCTAAGGGCTCGACACCCACAATACTTTTCTTTTTGAAACCCCTGTCTTCCCTCCTTTCCTTCCATTTCTTGACATAATCACAAGACTTTGGTGGCAGAAAGTTGACTATTCAAGTTTGTTTTATCCCTTCTCACCCTTCGACTCTACTGTGAAATTAACCCCAGCAAGTCTCCATTATGTGTCAGCACATTCTTTGTTTTTCTACCCAGGCCAGTTCTCTGTCTGCCAGGTCTCTGCATTCTCATTGAATGAAGGTAATTGGTGCTATCTTTATCTTTTCAGATCCTGGATTCATAAGCCAAGACCTTATTTCTTTCTTCCTGCCAAGAGTGTGACCTGCTTGCATTTTTTTCTTCTCTCTTTCACAGTTATTATTAATACAACATTTTTTTTGTCTTGAATTCCTTTCCCCTCCGGAATGCTGCAAATGTTTGTAATTTATAATCCCTTATTTATAATGTAGGTTTTAAAAACAATTTCTATTTTGTATGAGTGTTTATGGCTAGGTCATAGGAAAGCAAAAAGAATTTACAAAATTAGCAGATATTGAGAATTATGGAAACAACAACAAAAATATATGATAGTCCTCTGAAATCTTAATTTAAAATGAAATAGGCACTAAGTTTGTTTCTAATATGTATTGAAATTGTCTCTACCTTAAATTGTTGAATAGATTTTTGCCAGCATCTGGTTTTTATCTGGGAATTCAGCCAGTCCAACAAAGCTGAGGGCATTTTAGCTCCAGAAAAAGTGAGGTTGACTTGATTGCTGGGTCTTCTGTAAGCCCATCCCTTCCAAAGAGTGCTTGCTCATCCGCTTCTCTTTCCAGTCTTCACAGACATTCTGATTGATTCATTCATACTCCTGGCTTCAGGCACCACCCAATTTATATCTTCATAAGTCATCACATGATTCAAACACAATGTTTCCTGCTCCTTACTAGAATAAGCCTAATTAGCAAGAAAATTTCTTGAAAACTAAGCACTCTGTCTGTGAAAATTTCTTACCTAATGAGGTAGGATTGGAAATAGTTGCTTTTAGGAGAATATATTTTGTTGGGAAGGCATAGCATCAATGGGAATATATCTTCAAGATTCTATCTGTTCTTGGCTTGAAATATTAGGCTATGGAAACAAAAGATAACTCCAGGGTAAATATTCTTAAAAAGGAAGGATTTAAGCTCCAAAAATAATGACTGAGGGAAAAAATATTATTAATAAATTTGTTCACTTTCAAAGCACACTAAAATTTTTATGAAACAGAAGTTGAGCAGAGGCTTAATTTATGTGTGGAGCATCATTTTGCAACTTATCTGAGTTCAGCAGAGATAAAAATCCTTTCACAAATAAAGAGGCAGCAATTTTTGGTGACTATGAATGAGAAGGCAAAGGGCATGGCTGTGTTAGCAATTTTGGCCTTGATCTGCGCCACAGACATTTCAATAGCTACTATTTCAAATTTATTTTAAACTCATTTTTTTTTGCATTTTAATAGCTTTGCTTCTAACACTAGAATGCAAATGTGAATTTTAGCCTCCAGCATGTTTTATTCTTATCTTGTCAAAATCACTGGAAATCCATATTCTTCTAATACTACCTTGCATTTTTCAGAAATCAGGAGGAGAAAGAATGCATGAGTAAAGTGAGAGGATATGAAAAGATGTGAAAAGGGTGATGCAGATAGAGAAAAAGGTAGAAATAGGGAAGGAAAGGCTGGAAAAAGACTGGAGAGAGACACAGACAAACAGAGGGAAAAACATGAAAGAGAAGTTTGGTAAGTTATGATCATGGATGTTTGACCAGTTGAATGGATTTTGCTTTTTTCTATATACTTGAGTAATAAACACTCTCAATTTTTATCATTGTTACTTGGAATACTCATTATTTAATAGTTAAGAATACTCCTTTCTTCTTTGGAAATAGCTTGACAGCTTTAATTTTTAGAATTCAAAGTTTTTATGTTTTTTGCATAAATAGTATTGAATACTGATAATTTTGCTAATGGATGACAGAATTTTTAAAATAAATTTATTTTGGAACTTTACAGATTTTGTTCAATTTATTATATGTGTTTAAATGCTTCTTTGACATTCAAATACTGGCAGCATATATATATATATATATATATATATATATATATATATATATATATTAGGTTATTAAGGCTGCCTTGTACCAAAATAGCTGAAGGTTATACTTTGAATCAGCAGATATTTCTTACTTCTCAGCCTTTTCTCTCAAATCAAACTCAGGTTTATGGTCTAATTAGGGATAGCATATGGTGTGAACAACAATAACAAAATGACACCACGATGGAAACAAAAAGGCTGAGAGAAATGGATTAGGCACTTTTCCAAAGTTTTCAATTTTCGAGAGCAAATCACTCAGAGAATGTTGTGCTGAATCAAATAATCAGAGCATCCACCATTTGTCTACCTGCTCTCACTGCAGACACTCTGTCCACTTCAGATCTGGAAGATTCCAGATTCCCCGTTTTTCTGGTTTCCTGGAGTTCATGCTTTTTAATTCTTAGGAGTATTTTATATGATAACAAAGTCATTCCCAGACTAACCACTGGGGCTATTCTGTCTACTCAGTCTTGATCTCTGCTTTTGTCTCTGCCTCTGTCTGCCAGTTTCTCTCTGACTATCCATTGCTTTCTACGTCAAATGGGAATTTCTTAACTGTACTTTAACATTTTCATTTGCTTTGCCAACTTTACTTGTACTTTCATTTCCCATTGTTATTCTTTCATTAGTACCTTTCTTATTAACAGGTTGCCTTCTTTTTGCCTCTAACCTCCTGTCTGTTATCTTTTCTTTAGACTGAACACTCCAAGGGTAACAAAGGGCAACTCCTCTCCTTTCAGTTGTTCACATGTCTATCTTTAAAGCCAAGTCAAAATTTTATTTTTACATATATGAAGTTGAAATTAATATTATCTCATGATAATTTATCCATGTGTCTATTATTTACATATAGTTATTAATAAATTTTATATAATCATTATATATAATCCATAGGTTTATTATGAAACTTATAAAAGCATTTAATTAAAACAATAATTATATTATTATTTATACATTGATATATATTATACATTGAAAACATATGAACTATTTTATATAAAAGATACAGTGTAGAGTGATTTCTATTCATTGAAAGGACAGTAAATACTGCTAACTTATGGTTTAAAAGAGAATTTTTTGGCAACATACAATCTAAGCACTTTGTATCCAGGTTTTTAACTAGAAAATGAAAATGGTTAATTGCTTGGAAATTTCTATAAAATATTTGCATGCTTTGGTGGTTTTAATTTGTACTTCAGACTCTAATTTCTGATAGTCTTTTGAATTTCAAAAAAATCACTAATCATGCGTTATTTTCATAACTTGTTGAGCATTTATCAGGGAAATCTGTTGACAACCTAAGCAACATTTTAATTCCAAAAAACAAGAACATATATGACAGACCATATCTAAAACAATAACGCAATTTTTAATTATGCAAAGAAATGGTATTTTTTATTCTGCTCAAGTCATATATCACTGTCGTCAATGTTTACAAAAGTTTCATCACCATGTGGTAATAATGGGATGGCTGATGTGCAGGGGCTCACTAACCACACCTAGGCTCATTTATTTGTTTTACCTAATAGCTGATCTGGAAAATAATGATGAAAAATACTGAACTGATAGAAAAATAGAGCTTGATTGAATGTTCCATGTACCACAAAACAATTGGCATATTGACAAATTATTCTGAAAGAGTTTTCAATTTAAAATATGCATGTAATGAGGATAAACGGAAAAATGCTAAAGAGGTGATCAAATGTTAGGCTTGTGAGACAATAAATTTTATAATTTGATACGTGTTTTGCAAGCGATTGGGAAATATAAAAGGCATTTGTTTTTTTTTTCCATCTTAAAATGTCTGTTATAATGTAGTAAATGTTTAAAAACCTATGAATCTTGGCATTAGATCTGAATTTATTTTTCTTTTCTGACACTTCCAGCTTTGTGATACTTGGAAAGTAAGTTCTCAGAGATTGAATATTCTCATCTGTAAAATAAGGTTAATATGACCCATGTCACATTCGAGGTTGTGAGAAAAATCAAATGAATTAATACATATCAAGTATATTAGTGAAGAACACTACAGTGCATGGTAGTTATCTTTATCATCATTAAAGTTTTACATCAAAAAATTGGCTTTTATTTATGACAAAACATAAAAGACTTTGAGGCCATTTCTTGTATAGTGTAATAGTTTCTATAAGCCTGTAGTTGGTAGCTGTCCAGATTCTTTAGGGCACATCTCACCTTATTTTCATCCTGCTTCTCTGCCCCTCTCATCTTAGGGGCTTGTGAAGAAGTAAGTGAACTGATGTTATCAAATGCCAATTATCTGTGAGATATTTTCACTTCCTTTTTCTGTTTGCTCTTCACAGTAATACTTTTCAGTCAGTAATATTAGATCTTTTTAAATAAATGAGCAACTGAGCATTGGAAAGGGCAATGACTTTTCTGTAGTGATATAACTAATCAGTGGTGCACCTGTACTGGAGCCAAGGTTTTCTTCATTGCATAACCCATGCTCCCATTCCTCTCACACACTACTTCCAAGATTGCTATTTTTCCATCTTTCCAACTTCTCTTTTTTTTTTTTTTTCTTTTAAGAGACAGGGTCTCACTATGTTGCCCAGGCTGCCAGGCTGCTGGGGTGCAGTGACGTGATTGTAACTTCCTGCAACCTCGAACTCCTGGCCTCAAATGATCTTTCTGCCTTGACCTCCCAAAGTGCTAGGATTACAGGCGTGAGCCACTGCACCCTGCCCCAAATTTCCAAAAGGAAGGAAAGAAACATTTTGGGAAATATATAGGCAACTAGTGTACTTTATTTTAAGCATTTCGCCAGGTTTTTTACATATATTATGCTAATTCTTACCGTGATTCTATGAATCAGACATTTTCTTCCTTGTTGTGTCATTAAGTCACTATTGGCTACAATTAGCAGAAAGTGATTAAACTCACAAGAGTTTAATAAAAAAAGGACACTGTTTTACATAGCAATGTGCCCAAGAGTAAGGAGAGGAATGACGATTGGGGTCCATGACGTGCAGGATCCACTATATTGGTTCTTGGAATGAGTGTGTGGTATGTATGCATGCGTGTTGAGGGTGGAAGGATGCTGACAGGCCTTGAGATTTGACCTGTGTGAAATACAACTAAGTCCTGAGCATTTTACTTCTATTTTCTTCTCAGGATTAGTATGGTCTAGATTAAATAAAGAAACCAAGGCTCAGCTATGTTAAAGGGGTTGTTTGAAGTAATACAAATCATAATTGTTAAATCGGGCATTCAAATTCAAATTTTTCCAATGTGAAGTCTGTGCTTTCTGCAGTGACCACAACATTCTTATTTCATGTAAATGCTGGGAATACCTAGAGCTGATCCATTATCTGCTTCAATTAAACTATAGGCTAGATTTTCACTTGTTCATTTTATGTGAAGACTTATTAATTATTTGGACAACATATACAAATACAATCTAGTTGGGTAGATTAAAGTATTATTATTCTGCCTGATTCATTGCAACTTCTTTGTGTGTCCATGCTCATGAAAAAATGCTGAAGATATTAAAAATTCTTTAAAGTTGTGGACCTGTGTCTTCCTGGTTCTGTAATATAGATTATATTTTCCATATTTCTTTGTATATGCTCAACTTTACATTGCAGCTTAGTTTTGGCTTCTTTCCTAGAGGTGCAGAGGAGCCAACTCATACCAGCTCACAGAGCTAGCATTTTCTCCCGACTCTGCTTTCAGTGACATCACACTGGTGGTGTGAATTTGTCTGTAGTAGGAGTATTTACACCACGGAAATTGAACACTACAAATGAGAGCTTCTTTCTTCCTCCTTCCTCCCTTGCCCATCTCCCAACTTCTCTCATCCCAGGAAAGCCAACTGTTAAACTTTTTTGAGTTCTTCACTGCTCTTAACTGTTTTACTAGGAAGCCTGCTGACATATTTGGGAGATTTGTGAAGAGTCTGCATCTATGCAATATAGGCTATCCTCCTGTTTCCTAGAGATAAGCTCTGACTTTTGGAAATGATTTACTTTCTCTGAGGCTGTAAACTTACGATTCAAATTTTTTTTATTATAGGATTTATTAATTTTCTCATGTTCTTTATTTCCATGAAGAGACCTTGTGATAAAGCTGGCTTTCTTCATTTCTTAACTTAGGTGCTTATCTTTCTACACGGGACATTCAGCAGTTTTCAAGTTCGACTCAAGAATGTTTTGTTTGCAATGTCCCTGTTTTTCAAAAAGTGCCACTACATTTTAAAACATATTTATAAATAAATTGCCTCAATTTGATTTGAATAACCTTTCAATAAAGGACAATTTTTAAGGGGAATTTTTACTTCTGCTGTATTAACAGTTTTAAATGTTAAACATGCACAGCTCTTATAAATGTCGTTATAACAATAGATCTATATACATAATCCAAAGCATTTTTATAATAATTCAATATTTAGAGCCACAGTTATAGATGCTAATATCTCCAAATTATACTCAATAAAACCCTTGGCATTAAAAAATGATATATTTTAGAATGCCACGTCATAAATTTTGGTCTAAAAATGTCTTTGAGAACCAAAATGATGAAAAGTAAAGTTATTTTATAGAAAATCTTCCTATACGAGTAAAATAAAAATAAGTCTTTGTGTAGATAGACATGTGCAAGGTAATGCATTTAGGGAAAATCAATTCTACTTATAAGGCATTTGGCTCCAAGAGGGATCCTATAGTAGAAAAGGACTGTAAGTACCCAGTTCTTTTTTTTTTTTCTTTTTAAGAAAATTTAATGTACTTCTACTATTTGAATAGTCTTCACATCATTAGCCATATTTAATGAATATATAAAAATTAACCTAATTTTTCATATATTTTTAAATTAATGAAGCATTATTATCTATCTGCCATGTTATATAAGCATCATTGGTGTGCCTCAAGAAAGAAACATAGAAAAATGCCATTGGACAGATGACTTGATTGAAAAAAATATGAGGACAGGGATATGAGTGAGAATAATAAAAAGCAGTTGCATGTGTTATCCTAGAAAGCTGTGGCCTGGGGGAAGGAATAACTGAAATTTAAAACCTCATCATTGAAATGGTGTAATGAACATAGTTTATTCAATGACTTGAAATCGGTTAGAATGTGGAGAAACTTCTTGAAACCACATTATACAGTGAATGGGAAACTTCTGGAACTATTTTCTTGCAGAAGGGATAAAGTTTGAAAATAGCTTCAAAAATGATTCAAAGACTGTTCAGCCTGTCTTGAATGTTCAACCTCTTTTAAATGTTAAAACTGTTCGGCTTGTCTTAAATTATTAAGCAGTGTATTTAGAGATGTTTTAACTAACCATGTGTGTCAGTGGTTCTCAAATGCTAATGTGCCTCAGAATCACAGTGATGTTTGTTCAAAAGGGAGACTTCTAAGCTTTAGAACAGATCTACTGAATTGGAAGTTTTGGTGATTGGGGCTCAGGAATCTAAATTTTAGCAAATACCAGAGAGATGCAGCAGAGCCATGGACCAGTTCGAGAATTACTGCTCTCTGCTGATGTTAAGAAAGAACATCCTAGTATACTTTTAGAAGGCATGACTGCCTCCTGTGAATGTATGTTCTGGTGCTTCTGTCAGCTCCTGTTACAATAATCTCCCACTGACTCATGGAACAAGTCCTATGCTGTTAAGCTTTTTGTCTTTTCTCAAGTTGTTCCCTCTTGCTGAAATTCCCTTCTCTCCATGTTTATTTATTGAGGTCATATTCATTTTTCAAGATCCATTTTACGTCTGACCTCTTCTGGGAAATCTTCCTCAGTTCACTCAGTCAAAATCTCTCTCTCAACTCTGTGTTTCCATAAGACTTTGAACATACAGCATTTATCACAGTGTACCCTGTCCCTGTATAGAGTTCTTTTACCTACTATGTAAGTGCTTATGTATCAGCTAGAGCAAGGGTTGGCAAATTATGGTCTGAAGGCAAAATCTGGCCCACTGCCTGCTTTGTAAATAATGTCTTGTGGGAACACAGCCATGTCCATTTGATTACTCATCGTTTAAGGCTGCCTTTGTGCTATGACAGCACAGTTGAGTAGTGGCGATGGGGATGAATGGTCCTCAAAGCCGAAAATATTTGCCATCTGGTTCTTTAGGGTTTGCTAACCTTGAACTAGAATGTGTGGTGTATTATGTACTAATTATGTATTAGCACTTAATAGGATGTAGAGATTTCATACTTTGCAAGTTATAAAATAATTGGTGAAAGGATGAAAAAAGAGTTGGGAAACATCTGTTTATTATACCAATGGAGGAAATATGAACACTTTTTCCATTCCTGCCTTAGTTGGTTTGAGTCATTCTCCTTGGTGGTGGTGGTGGTCTTCATTGTTCCAATAGTACTTTCTGTGATGTTAGAAAGTGTTCTATATCTACACTGTCCAATGAAAAAGCCACTAGTTACTAGAGTGACTGAATAACTGAATTTTAATTTTATTGATTTTTAATTGGTCTAAAGTTAGTTAAAATATTGTAGCTAGTGGCTACCATATTGGACAATGTGGATAGAGGCAATAATAAACAGATTTATAAATAATTAAACCTAAAGGCAAACAGATGCAATGAGAGTGAGAGGGAGAGAGAAATTAATTTAAATCGTGTTACATAATCTAAAGGAGAGCTCTGAAGCCTCTGTTTTGTTAATAGTTATGCACTGAAAAGACACTTTATGTGATCCGTAGCTGTGTTTTGGCTTAGTACTCTTAACATTCAGATGCAAAGAAATTAGAAAGCAATTCCAAAAGTTAGAGTAAAATTCTTACAGATATAATTTCTCTTCTCATATTTCCATTTTTTATTTGTCTTGAGTATGTAGGAACCACAAAAACTTTCTTTTTGTGGTCTTTCAGCATTTGCATTGATAAATTGGCATCAATTATTCAAAGAGTAAATGATGTCAAGATAAAGTGAAAGAAGGAAACTAGGAACACTTACAGATTTGCATATAAATTCTACGTGTGAGTATGTGTGTTGTGAGGGTGGGCATGAAGCAGTGAGAAGGAACAGAGAGAAGAAGGCAGGAGAGACTGATGGAGGGCTTTGGATGCGTTATCACTGGTAGTGAAGAAATGGAGGGCTTTCGTGTTTCACCAACTTAGATAGTTATCACTGCTCCACTTGTGTTTACTGAACTTTAATTAAACTTCCTTGTTCACACAAACAGTTTGATAAGAATCCTACAATTGTGGAGAAGTGCAAATTCAAGGAGTCGATTATGAATTGATGTGTCTAAGCCTGTAGACCTGCTTGGTGGCAGAGAATAGAGACCGAGCTAGCATATAATGAAATGGAGTAGTTACCCTTGAAGTTGATCTGTGTGTTTCTTAAACTGCTAAACTAAAATAGGATATGACTCCAGTAAAAAGAGTTCCTTTAGCGCTAACTGCTAAGACAGCTTGAAATTCGTGTGCCTGGTATAAATCCATGACATACCTCCCTAATCTCCAAGACCACCCCTCAAGCTGCACATTCCATTATGATCTATTTTTTTTTTTATTCTGTAAGACTAACATTGGATTTTTGTATTTTACATGATTAGAGTTAAATAAAAGTGTTGAAGAGGCAGGTGCCCAGTGAGATTTCCTTCGGAAGCTCTAACCTCTGGAAGGGAAGTATGACCTATCAAAGATACAAGAAAAATTAATTGATTATGTTAATACAGTCTCTTAAGGTGAAGGACTGGTGTAAGAATCTTGAATCTATTACTATTTATAAAACCAAATGCATTCTTTGTGTAGAATCCAGTACAGTATCTCAAATTAAGAAAAAAGAAGTGGCCATCTATGCCTTTATTTGAGTCCTGCACTCTCTCCTTCCCACGGCTTCCATAAGAATGTCCCTGGGCCCATGGGGAATACTCCCTGGCTTCTGTATGTTGGGGTAGGCAGTGACACACCTAGGGTGGAAGGAAAGTGTTTCTGATGTTACCCTGCAGAGTCTGGGGAGCAACAAAACATCAAAATAATAATCATTGTCTTTTTGTTTTAGTCATTTCAATATGATGTTCAGGCTTTCTTAGAGTTTTGTGCTCTTCAAACTCAGTAAGATATATACATATATATTCAAAATGAAGTGCTCTGGTCTCCCCTAAGTTACTTTAACAAAGCAGAGGAAAGGAAAGCTCTGTTTTAAATGGGTCTATATGCCCAAGAAGTGACAACCCCTAGTGTTAGATAAATTCTCCTTTTCCAATACGAAGATTTTTAAATGAGGAAGGGGATGACAGGACAATCTCAATACATTTTTAGAAATGTAAACTTAGCATCTCTTTACTTATGACATTTAATTTATTAATGAAACTACATATTAAAGTTTTATTAAATATCATTTTGTCCTTCACTCACATTTTATGAAACCATTTTCTTGATTTTTTAAAAAATACATTATCTACAACTTTGTCTAAATCACCAGTGTTATTTTAGTTTTAGGTATCTAACCCCAATTTATAATATCATAACTTTCTACTGAAGGATTTGAAATACAGTACTTTTTGAATCTGTGTATGATTATATTCCAAGTTACAAATTTTCATTCCTGTAAAATGAGGATTTCAAAAATTGATCCTGAGGTATATATTTGTGGGCACCACCAAACTTCACTGCTACTTTAAAGACGAGGTTATACTGCCTTGAATATTGAATAAATGTGTGTTAAATTTCTTTATCTCTTTTTTTACTGAACTTATTAGGTTACTTTGTATCCCAGACTATCATTACGTAAGGTTATTGCATGTCAGTCAATGTGTTTCCCTGAAATCCCTTTAATTTTCAAACTGAAGTTATCAGAGATTGCCCCACAATATGCGACACTGTGTGAAGACTTCTGTTCTTATGATTTTCTGCCAAGCGAAGCAAATCTCTGGTAATTTGCCTTTCCATGTAGTTTCCTTATGAAATGATAATGTGAAGCTGTGACTTGTAAAAGTTAGTATACTATATGGAGTCAATTCTTGGATCAACTAGACCCTACCTTTGTCTCCATGACTTTCCCTTTTGTCTGTTTTTCCCAGGTTGAGCAGCTGTCCTGTAACTGGCATCTTGTCTTCAGTTGTTAATACATTCAGTAAAATTACAGCCAAGGTTGGCCAATCTGGGAGACATTTGACCTCCTTAAGATGACTTTTTATGACTTCTGTCTTAATCTGCTGGGTTCATGGCTTGACAGTTTAACTGACAGAGGACAATCTTATTTCCCACTTGAACTGAGAGTGTGAGGAATCCCTGAAGAAGAATGGTTATAAATTGTGATCTGGCTCACACAGAAAATTGTGTTACTTACATGTCAAATGCTGCTGATTTTGTAGGTTTTCTTAGGAGTGAGGAGAATCAATCATCTTCCATCAGTACTTATGGACTGGATATACCTTGGGGCTAAGCCATATATTTGTAGGACTGCAGAGATAGAATACAACATATGGTCTCAAATATTAGCACTTACTACTTCTTTCAGGAGATGTTTACTGAGTACCTTCTCAGTGTCAGACACTGTGCTGTGTGGTAACTACATAAAGAAGTATAAGTCAAGTTGCTCACCACTTCAGATAGTGGTTCTCTACTGGAGATTATTTTGCCTCCCAGGGCACATTGGTTAATATTTGGGACATGTCTGGGTGTCACACCTGAGGTGTGTATACTGACATCTAGAATCATCTAGTGAGATTTGGGGATGTTTCTAAATATTCTACAATGCACAGGGCAGACCTCCACATGCAATAAATATCCAGCTATAGTGCCACAGTTGGGAAACATTGACCCAGATGTTAAGACAAACGTGTATAAATTTTAGCATGACATAGTAAGTACTCTAACAGAAGCAGACATGTAGTATTAAAAAAAAACCCAGCCCCATTGGAAAGGTTATTTTTATCCAGTTGATATTTATTTTACATGGTGCCTATTATGTACTGGTCTAGGAAATGTTAAAATCCTGATAAGTGCTTTCCAGAGTCAAGTAGATGTCATGTTATCACTTTAAGAAGTCCAGGTTCTGTACATTGGTTCATTTTAGCCTTTATTGCACAGATTCCAAATTCCTAACAAGAAACAGAATTTAACTGCAATGTGGAGAGTATGAAATTAAATTAGAGATTCAATGAACTCATTGACTTTTGGAAATGGTCAAAATATAGGTCAACTGCAGGTCAGCTTTCTATATCTCAATAGTTTATTGTCTTAGGAAGGAAGTTCTAATCTAGTAAATCGCTGTTTATGGTGAAAACAAACTTTTCTACTTCCTGGAGACCAACAAAATATTTTTTAATTAAAAAAACTCAAAATCAAAACCCAACAAACTTTGTATTGGAAGTAAGAAAAAATATATATAAAATTTTAATATGAATTCCTACATGCCAAAGTAAGATAATTCTTTATGACTGTGTGTTCCTTTGTTTCTTGAGTTGTGATTTTGACAGTCTGGGCTAGTTCATCTAAAAATTAAGCACAAATAAACAAAAGTGAACTGTTTATAAAAACTCACACTTTTCCTGAAGATTTTTTATAAAGAGTCTTTCCCATTCTCCTCTATTTTTTTTAACTTTTAGCATTGGGGAAAGAAAATCCAAGGACCATTTACTTAATTCATCAAGCAAACACTTAAGTAATTTGCTGGGCACTAGTAATATAAATGAAAGCAAGACATGGTTTTTGCACACAATGGGAATATAGTTACAAAGGTTATAACAAAGGCATACATACAGGCACGTACACACCAGAATTTCTAGGACTGCCTTAATGTTTAATAATCTGACCTAGTGTTTCCCTAAATATATTTGTATTGATCAGACCTGTGGCTGTGCTACTGAGAGTCAGAGAATTGTGCCGTCAATTAACCTGGGAGGTATAAGAAGCCTGCACAGATTAGGAAGGTATATTCTAGTGAAGAGATGGGGTGCTCGAGGGCATTTTGTAGTATGAATGAGCATCACATTTTTCATAAACAGCAAACCAGTGTTCCTCCGCTGGTTTGCTGGAATAGCACTGGGAGCTGAAAGTGGGGCTTCGATCTGAATTAGAAGGACATTAGAGGATATATTTAGAATTTTAGGACTTATCCCATATGCAATATAGATAGCTACATTTTTAAGGCAGTGAGAATAACATGATTAGGTTTTTGTTTCAGCGAGAGAATTCAGAGAGTAGTTCAGATGACGGATTAGATAGAAGGAGAACTAGAACAACAGAAATTAATGAGGAGGCTATTGCAGTAGTACACATGCCAAAGACATGAAATAAGCCAGAATGTGAAATTACCCAGAAGGGGATCTATTCAAACAACATTTTCACCATGAATCGAAAGGAACTAATGACCACTTAGATGCCAGGAGTGAGAAGAAAAAAACAAAAACTTGAGAATGATGCCATGGTTTTAGCTTGGGTGACATGGAGAATGCAGAACAGACTGAAGAACTGTTCTGAGAGAAAGTGGCTTTTAGTTGCCAGTATAGTTTAAGGGAGCAGGTAGAAAAACCTGATCCAGTCTCAGGAGAGAGGTTAGAGTGGAAATCAGGATTTGAGAATTATTAGCACCTGCAGGTGGTGGTTCTGACTCTGAGAGGGTATGAGTCAATACCAGTACTCCAGAGTAAACAAGGTGGCAGTTAACAGATGTTTAAGGGGAGGGTCTAGGAAAAGAAGCCAAGTGTCTGAATTTAAATTTGATTAATTAAAGAAATAGAGAGAGCTTCCAGGAGAGTGTTGTCTCAGTGGTCAAGATTAAAATAGAGGAAGGCTGGAAGTGAACAACAGTCTCAAATTTTGTAGAACATCTAAGGAAGGTAAAGACTATGAGAGAAGCCTATGGATTTGGCAACTTAGAAGCTATTGATATCATTGACTGTAAAATTTTCCATAAAATTTCTGGATAGACACCAGTTTGTGGAGTTAGGTTAGTTTTGAAGGGTTGCTGTTTATTTTAGATTAGTTCTGTTGAAGATTATCTTTCAAACATTATTTGCTAGCAAGTATTTCTTCCCTGACTTTTCGTGGTTATCATCTGAGTGATTTTCATCCAAAGGTATATAAACCTGTATAAAATAGAATAAGTATGTAAACAAGGACTTCAGAGATTATTTTATCTACCTAACCAATTCAGAGAGGAGGAAATCAGAATAAAAAAGTTTAGTGTCTTGGCCAATGTGTGCACATAGTCAGTTGCAAAACCAAATCTGGGATTGATCTCCTAATTCCTGGTCTGATGCATTATCCATTACTCCATGAACAGAAAGATAGAGGTCATTTCTATGTAGAGAAAAACAAATGAGCTGTGTCATTGCCGAAATGTTCTGCATGGTTTGCTGCCATCTGTCTTAAAGCTCAATCTGGACTCCCAGGAATTGAGACTGCTGAGCTGCATTTAGATGGTCCATGTGGACAGGGCATGGAAAATCTTTTATTTGGAGGGTTTGGTTATTTCCATATATGGAAAATAGGAAATACAAAACATTTATGACAAAATTAACAAACTAGAGCTATGGCATTTTTGACTTTGACATCCTGTTTTGTATGATTCTGGACCTCTATGTATTTTTATTAGACTTGCTGTATTTTATGCATATTAAAATGTTGTCAGAGTACAATAATAAAAATTACTTTTAGAGGGAGAAAAGTATAAAGCAGACAGGGCACTGGAATGGAAGTTAGGCAACCTGGATTCAGACCCCAACTCTGATATACTATGTGCCTTTTCAAAGTATTGATTTCTTATGTTGAAATTGTCAAAGCAAAGGTGCTAAAACTATCTATGCAACAAAAAACAAATATAAAACCCAGAATTATTTTTTAGGCTTATTATTTGTTGGTGTAATGACACAGTTGAAATTAAGACTAGAAATTAAGAATCCTGTAGGTTAAAGAAACATATGCCATTAAGGTTATACAAAAATTATCAGAAGAATTGCAACGAATGTGATCGATAAGATGCTTTTTCTTGATTGTTTTTAAACACTATTTCCAAATTATTTTCAGTACTATTCTGGAAAGTTTGGAGAAAAAGCAAATGATGCATACCAAAAAATATGTGCTGGTACATTGCACTTTAACTACCCTCACGCCCCCCGCTGCCCTTTTTTTCCTGAAAGTCACTTTTAAGACTAAGATGTGTTCTTCATCATTGTAAGGAATCACTCCAATTCTATATTTTCTTTCACTGAAACTTTCTCAATTTAATTTTAAAGGGATCACCAGATTTGTCTTATGTATGGAACATTAGGGCTTTATGTTCTATAGGCGTTCCTTGGAAATGCAAACATCACATGAAAAGCTAGAAAACTGATGCTAGGAATTATTTGTATGAATTCGCTAAAGTGTACCAGTTATTGGCAGGTCTTTCTGGGTAATAAAATGGTTGTCATCTCAATCAGATGACACAAAACAATTCTCTGGAGTTCAACTGAACTCCTTCACCAAAGATCACTGTTGAACTTTTAATAGTTTCTGAAAATGAAACAATCAAGCATTTGTTTGTTGGAAGCTTTAGTATAAATTTCTTCTGTTTTATTTTATCTGGGCATTTTTATTGAATTTTACTTTATTTGATTTTTCTGAGTCTTCTATTAGAATGGTTTTACTTGTAAGTTTCACTCAAGTTGACATTTTGATAGTTTAACACATTTAACGAAATTCCTACAAGAGAGGCTTTACTCTTTGAAAAATAAAATATTGACAGAGTACACTAAAGGGACATTTTAAAGTGCATTTGATTTCTTTTGTAGCTTGATAACATATTTGCTGATGTTTGGTGGCTCCCAAAGTCATACTTGCCAGTACATGTCCAGATGAGATTTGACAATGTTGCAGTACATCTTTCTGTATCTAGATTTATGTATGCAAATTAAGTTCTTGGCAGTCTATGAATACCACTCAACTCTCATCTCCCAGCCTAGCAATATGGGACCCCCCAAAAAAGTGCTTTCTGAAATGATGAAAGAATCTTTTCCAAAGCAACTGAAGCTTCCAGACCACACACAGTCTAATTTGCTTTGTAAAATATTGTATTTTACAAAAAAAACACACGTGTATATGTATAAACATTTTTGTATCACTGTATTACAGGAATTCTTCTAAATTACACACACACATGTATGTGTGTATAGATATAGATACAGATATAGATAGATGTAGATATAGATATCTTCATTGCATTTGTTAAGATTGCATCCCTATGATATAGGAACTATTATTAACCCTGTTTTCCAGATTAGGAAGCTGAGAAACACAGAGGCTCAGTAACTGCCTACAGTAGCACAGTCAGCAAGAAAAGGCAAAATCAGAGTTCAACAAGACAGTTTGGTCCTAGGGTCCCTAAACTTTACCAATAAACGGTGCTTTGCAGCTCTAACTTAAATGGGCAAAATATGATGTCAGAGTGTAGTTCCTAGTTATACAGTATATTTTTCAGTTTTTGCTCAAGCCAAAATTCTGTGATATACTATTTTTTTTATTATGAGACATACATATATTTTTTTCCCTTTCTGCAAGGTGTAAACTAAGGTAAGCCACTCTGATATAGGCAAGGAATTTAGAGGATATAAGGACAATATAACACAAACAATTAAACTAGTAAGCAAATTGAGAAATTTTTGCATTCTTATCAGGATAAAAAAAGGCATAGTTAAAGAGAGGTATTAGCACATCCACAGGAATTCTTGTTCCCTGCCCCGTTGCCCCACTCTGGGCCATGCTCTTAGATGGTAGAGCTGCTGTGGAAGCTCTCCCTGTTCGCTTTCCTAGTGCTATTGATGGGAAATCTAGAGGGCAATGTCAGAAGTGTCCCTGGATAACAGTTAGGAGAATATGAATTCTTTTTTGAAAGTGCAATCCTGGAATTGAATCCTTTTTAAATGTACATTGATTATAGGGAAGAAATGATAAGCCATCTGATCTGTTTTCCAGGTAAAGAGATATCCAGAGTGCTATACCTCCTCCTGCTGAAGAGCATGACAGACACTGTGGCTAGAACATGAAAAGTCAAATGACTAGTATGGAACAGATCCTGGAGGGATTTCTCTTGCCCCTATAAACCCATAGCCTGATTTTGTATGGTGTTCTTGTACTCTAGGACGGGCAGTTAAGGGCACTGAGCCAAGCTGGGGTCATATAAGAATCCCTGAGAATCTCTCATGCTAACTATTTACAGAATCAGAGCCAAGATCCAATTATTGTTGTGTGGTTGTTGCAATTACTGTTGCTATTATGGTGGCACTTTTCAGAACAGTTAGCATCAGTGCTGTGCTGAGGGAAGCATAGTCAGATAATGGCTTTCTCCTTGCTTTATTGATTCTCCATTTACAAATACACATTTTTTTCCTGTATTCTCACAGTATAGATCCCTCTTCTAGACACCAAAAATCCATCGTGCCATGTTATAAACTGGTGAAGTACTCTTCTCAGCTCTGAGGATACAAAGATGAATAAGAAATCACCTTTGCCTTAGAGAAGTCTATAATCTAGTGGCAAAGGATGCTTGAAAAATAAGGCAAATAGTACTTAGAAATAAGGCTATATTTTATGCCATCTGTTTATTTGTCAGCCTCCATAATTAAATAGTGAAATGTTGAAAAACAGGGCAAGTGTCTTATTCATCTTTGTATTTCCAGTGCACATAGAAATCTCTCCACAATCGAATCAGATGAATACTTAAATTCTTATATTTAGTTAAATGTACAGTAAATTAATATTTAAATTTTACTGGATTTTTATCCATAAACAATCATGTGATTTCACACAAGTCATTTCAGTTTTCTGGAACCATCATAAAATCTTGATGAGCCATCATAAAAGGGAAAACAAAATTAATTCAGTAAGAAGAGTAACATTTTGTGAAAGTAGAATATTAATATCTGTAATACTATACAGAGTCTAAACAGCATGATGCTTCATTCCTTTAGAAATTTTCATTTTAAGATGGAATTATAACATATATCTAGCAAGCATCTGATATAGATAATGACTCAGGCACTGTGGAGCCAGAATACAGAATTATAAAATATGGGCACATAAACACTGACATGATCCGCATGGAGGAAATTCACATGCAATTGACTTTTAACTATTAAAGAATTGTGAATTATAGAGTCCTTTTTCATTCTCCCCATTTTACTTATCACTTTTGGTCATCGCGAAGCTTACTGCTCTTGCAGTTGAGTAGAACAAAAAGAAAGCTAAAGGAGCTAAAACTCAAGAGAGTCAATTTCATAATTTTCGACAACTGAGTCATAAAGAGAAGTAGTGGCGGAAGATGCTGAAACTAATGGCTTAAAGGAGACTTTTAAATTATATGTAGATTTCATTCATGCATGAGTATCCGAGTTTTCAGTTAGCCAAAATCTGTAGTTAGCTTTTATTTCAGATGTTAATCTACAGATTGGGAATGTACACTGCTCTCTAGCACTGGTATTTGTTTTGATATCAAACACAGGCTTTCAGGGTTTACATTAAGAAAGGAAGGAAAAAAACTTAGTTATTCAGAAAGGCAAAAAAAGCTTCTTTAGGGAGAAAAAAAGAAATTAGTGATTTTTCTGGACTACAACCAAGTAACAAGTAAGTCAAATGTGTCTTTCGAGTGGGTTTAAGAAACTATAGGGGAGAACTCCAAAAGATATACAAGTACTTTCGTGCGACCATGCTAAAATAAAGATGAAAGAAACTTAAGAATAATAGTGAAAATAAGACACATAAGTTATTATTTGGTCAATAATCTTATATCTAACTGTTCTTTTCTTTCAAAAGAGTATTTTCCTATAGATATTTTAATCCTCATGTTACTAATTTACTACAGGTTAATAATACAGGAAACTTTTTTCAAAAAGGGATTGATTTAAATTATTTCTATCTGATTCTTTTACAAAGAATAAGCATTATAAGTTAATGAAGTAACATAAACTTTAATATAGCTATAATTTAATGCATAAATTAAGCTGAATTTCCAAATGTCAAAATGAGTTCAGACCAGTCACATGCACAAAAAATAATTACAAATTGCAAACTCTAATATTGGAATATTTCCGTAATGTTGGTAATTTTATTAAAAAGGTTCGTGTTTAGAATATAAATGATTTAAAATATGATGTAGTTAAAATAAATGAAGTTTGTGCTTTCTAATAATCTGATGTGTCACTGATGCTCAAACTGTTATTTTATAATTTTCATATGCTTTTTGGATTAGTCAGGTTTCAGGAACAAGCATAGTTTACAACATATAATGACATATTCCTAAACCAAACTATTTTTATTTATAGTAAAACAATGAATCATATAATCTTAGTCACTTTTAAAGTAAAATATTTCCTTTCAAGGATGAGAAAATAATAAGATATATTTGAATAGTTATGATTTATAGACATGTAGATCATATTGTCACTGTACAAAAAAAAATCACTGTTTTCAAAAGTAATGAGCTTGAATAAATTAACCTAAGAACTTAATTATATATGTAGAAATACATTGATGTGCATATATACATATATATTCAAGCTTCAGATTGTTTTTCTATGATGCTGTTTTTTAATAGAGCAAAGAAACATGCAGTAGTACTTGCATGGGTTTATTTAATTTATCTACTCATGAACATAATGCATTTATCTAAATTGATCAATTTGTTATAACCTCTTATAATAGTGAAATAGCTGTTTATTCACTAATCAGTCATTTAGAAATACAATTTACTAGTCTTAAAATTTTTGTTCAATTTAATTATTTAAAAATATTTTAGGCAGGGTGCGGTTGTTCACACCTGTAATCCTAGAACTTCGAGAGGCTGAAGCAAGAGGATCTCTTGAGCCCAGGAGTTCGAGACCAGCCTATGCAATGTAGCAAGACCCCATCTCTACAAAAAATAGGAAAATCAGCCAGGTGTGGTGGCACATGCCTATAGTCTCAGTTACTTAGGAGGCTGAGGTAATGGGATCACTTGAGCCCAGGAGTTTAAGGTTGCAGTGAGCTATGATGATGCACTCTAGCCTGGGCAACACAGTGAGACCCTGTCTTAATTAATTAAATAAATAAATATTAAATAAATACATTCTGATATTGGACTATTTTTAAAGGAATGTTGTTTTTCATTATGAAAGCCATACAATTTGAAATTCAAAAATAAATAAAGAAGATAAAAACCCATCCCCTCATATTATGTGACGATCGTTAAACTTATGGTATAGCATCAAAGAGATGGTATGTAACATGAGCATTAAGAAGAACTCTGAGGAATTGGAAAAAAGTTCAGGATGACTTTGCAGAGCGTTCAGCCGGTGGGGGGGTGTAGTCAGGTTCAAGTGCCTGCGATCTGTGGGCGAAGTGAGGGAGAACATGAGACTCCAGCTTCATCTTGTGTCAGAATCTTTGTGGAACCTGAGTTTTCCTACCCAGATATTTGCATTTACACAGTCTGTCGTGAGTCCTAGGCAGGGATATTATTCAGAGGTGCCCAGGTACTTCTAATGTACAGTTAGGATTAACAACAATTATTCATGGTTTTCAAACTTTGAAAAGCATCAAATTTCCCTGGAGTACTTGTTAAAGGTAATTGGACTGCACCCCAGAGTTTCCGATTCAGTAGGACTAGGCTGGACCAATATTTTGTATTTCTAATGTCACCCCAGTGATGATGATCCTGTTGACCTGGGGACCATTCTCTGAGAACCACTACTTATTACCATCCTTACGAAAATTTTAGTTTTAATGTGCAAGAGAGTGCCATTCGGCAATTTGGGTATTTCTAAAAAATTGTTCATGGAAGAAGGTGGTATCATACGTAAGTATATGAACACAAACTTCAAAATATAACAGTTTATAGAAATATTTTTGTCCTAAAAGTAAAACTGTAGAGTATGGGAAAGTCCTTCTTGGGACTTGAGAAAGAAGCAACTATGAATAGTGCCATGTATCAGAGCAATATAGAATATAGGTGGAAAACACCAAGGACAAATCACCCAGACGGGGTGATTTTTAATATTTCACTTTGAACATTCCTTTTGTACTTTTCCTACTGGAGCACTACAGACCTACAGATTGTCTTCTACAGGGTTCTTACTCTCTATTCATAGCTAGGCATTCACGTTTAAAAATTAGCATCTTGTCCCTTTATTATGACTGGAATTTATCCATGCCGGGGATAGCCTTTGGCAAAAAGTAAGAGTTTCTTATGCATTTAATAGTATTTTACTTTATCAAGAAGACGAGAGAAGTTAAGGACACTGAGTTCTGTGGTTTCTGAAAACCCAGAGGGCGAAGGATCAAAATGTTGTGGTGGGTGAGAGGAAGTTCTGCCTCGTATCGTAATGATGTGGTTCAGGTCTTGGGTGTGTGTGAAATGAGAATATACATGAAAAAGCATTGAATTTGAGGTCATGAATCTTTGAAAGTGCCATCTGTATATATATTTACATTTTGCACAGGGTGATGCTAATGTAGAAGACAGACAAATTCTGTAAGAACATTGAGAAACGTCCTGAACACTGGAGTATGGTAATGGAAGTGAGTACAGATGGATGTGAACAGATGACAAGGGCATCGAGAAGAAGGGGGCCGTTAGGAATCTAGTTATTGTCAACATGGAAGAGAATGCCAAACTATCCTTTGAACAAAACATTTGGGAAAATGGTGAACTCTTAAACTTGAAAGAGTTTAAAAGAATATTGTATGGGAAGAGGGGAAATCCAGGTTTTAGCTCAGATAAGGAGATTTTATGTGCTGAAGGAAAAGTTGGAGGTATCTGAGGCCACCTAAAACGACTCCTACTGAAAGAATCTCACCTGGGCTTCTGCTAGTGAGTTCTGTACTTGAACGAATAAAGTGAAGTGATAAAAAGGTAGAGATCACACAAGGTCAGATGCTACTACGTAAATGAGTAATACCAATAGAGAAGTTCAATTGCTAATTTAAAATCCTTAGTTTCTAATTACAAGTAAAAAATTAAAAACATGTTTATACCTCTATCCTCATCTTGTTTAATTCTACCTCATTCACTTTTCTCTACTCACACTGTGAGGAATCATTTCACTTACTAAAAATTGACCTTGATCTTTCATGCCTCCTAGTCGTTGCTGTTCTCTCTGCCTTGAATACTATTCACTGCACCTGTCCCCCAGAGCCTCTTTACTAGATGGGGTCACTGGTTATGTGCTCATGTCTCCTTTGGACCATTCACAACACCTGTGGTTATTTATGCACTGTGTTTACTATTCTAGCTTGAAACCTCCTAGAAGCAACTGTCTTCTTCACTGCTGTATGTGGCATGCCTAGTACATAACATAGCACATGATGAAAACTATTAGTTGAATGAATAATCAAATTAAATTCTAGAATGAAGTTAATTAAAATATAAAACATGAATAATTGAATCTAAGACATGTCTGGCATGAAAAATATGTATACCCAGTTTCTGAAAGCTTAATCAGTGCTCAGAATATCTAACATATTTTTACTTTTCTATGATAAAGAATAAAGTGATTATTGGATAGAATCTGCAAGGAACTAAACTGAATTATATACTGCATAAATATATATAATATAGAAGAAAACAGGAAAATACGTTACAAATTAGAAATAGAAAAGATATCTATTAATTTATTGAGCAAATATTTTAAAGCACCAGAAAGGTCACTATGATTCAGCAATACAGTTGTGCTCATATTAAAATACATCGACAACTACAGGTTTGTCAGATTGATTACATATTTTGGAATTTTTTAGCATTTTAAGTTTTGAAGTTATAACAAAATTGTGAAGGAAAGGCTTCTAACCTGGATAACCTAGGGGTTATCCTACTACCATGCCTTACATGAGATCATTATTTAATGCTTAAGGCATTAGATTGAATTTAGTTAATGGATAAAAGGAACTCAAGACTGCATAAGCCCATACTGGGGCAGACTCCTGATACCTATATTTTTCTTTCTGTCTTAAAATAGATGAATTCTTCAGTTTTGATGAAAGGTTTTGGATGAAAAGATTTTGTGATCTCCATAACAATCACTGAGTTCTCTTAAAAATATTTTTTGCTTTGGATTTTGCATTATGGGTCAAGAACTATGTGACTTTAAATAGCTTATCAATTTTTATGATGAAATGGACCTATTTAAATTTGAAATATGGAGTCATTATTGTCTTTCTTATCAGAATAATAGGAAGTTGGAAAATAATTCTTTAAAAATTTTACAAAGTACATGACATTGATTATCTCTATAAAAGTAAAAATATATTAAACTGTATTAAGTTATACTCTACTTATTGCACTTCCTGATGTCAAATGATAGCAAGGTTTGTTTTTGCACAGTTCGAGTGGCTCTACTAACTGTACTTAATTAAATGTAGACATATTACTGTGTTGTATAAATACCGGTAAGATTTAAATGAAGGCTCTGAGAAAAAGGTCTCTGGATGGGTAAGTAACGGAGAGACCCTGAGGCTGGGACGTCTTGAGAAGTCTTCACAAGACTGGGATGCTTTGTAGAGGACCCGTGCATAGTGATAGTCAAAGGAGAATGAGGATTGAATTTTGTGAAATTAAAAGGCTGATTACTGAATAAATAATTTCAGTTTAACTAATATGGTATTTTCAAACTAATCTGTATTCCTAAGGAAAGAAGGCAAATTTTTAAAAAATTGTTATGTTTTACTTTTTTTTTAATATAGAAAAGTTATCCCAGCACTACAACCTGGGTCACTAATAGTGACAACTCTTAGTCACTGCTAATAGTTGTTAAATTTCCTGTTAGTCTCTTTTTTTAAACAAGCTTGAGTTAGTCATGTTTAGCACTTTAATATCTCACACTTGTCAATAAGAATATATTTCCTCAATAAGTTATAATGGACATTTCACTATATGATAAAACACTACATATGACTGTGTGGTATTCTAATCTGTGAACAAACTATAATTTGCTTAACTTTTGGGGGGGCTCATTGTATATTTTGAATGTTCCAATAGTATAATAAATGTTAGCAATGAATATTTTTATGCTTAAATCTTGATGTACATGAGATAATTATTGCACATAGGTGGAATTACAGTATTAAAGGTATAAATCAAGTATAAGAGTTATATCAAGTAATTGTCCCTCGATCAGGACCCAACTCCCCAGATCCATCATAGCACTATTTTGTAATTTGTTATTTAGTAGGGAAAAAAGGTATATATGTTGCTTTGCATTTATTTCATTACCGATGATGTTACATATTTTTCATATGTTTAATAGTTGTGTGCATATCTTTTCAATGGTATTATTGTCATTTGTTTATAAATCTCCATTTTAAATAGAAGAAAATTATTTCTCAATAATAAATTTTTGGCTTTTTAAGGCTAGATTCAGAATATGAATTTAGGTCTTCAGGCTCCAAAAATGCAAATTCTTTCCACTTGTCTCCTATACACTAAGGACATTATTATCAAGCACTAAATGGGAGCTAGGAAGTGGAAGGACTGTAGTTTCAAGATGGGAAACCGAGGCCAGGAAAACTGTGAGTCCTGGAATAAGAAAGTTCAAACATAAACTGTCTCTTTCCTTTTGATGAGCTTATAATCTCGTGGTTCTCAGTGATTGGAAATCAGCTCAGTTTCCTATAAATGACTGTTTCAAAATAAAGCCCAAAAATGTGAAACTAGAAGTCTTCAACAAAAAATATTTATTGAATGCTTCGTATGGGCTGGGCATTATTTCAGGGGCTAAGGATACAACAAAGTAGCCAAGAAATATCTGCCTTATGGGAGTTCATACTTTAGTGAGTGAGGGCCAATAATAAATACATTCATCAATTAAATATATGAGCATAATTTGCCAGTTGGTGATAAGTGCCGTAAAGAAAAGTAAAAGAGAAAAGAAAAGATGTTGCTGGGGAGAATGGAATACAAGTCTGAATAAAGTGGTCAGGAAAGGACTTTCTAAGAAAAAGAATTAAGAGTAAAGATTGAAAAGAGCATAAGCAGTGAACAATGCTGATATTTGGGGGTAAATGGTTCCCATCAGAAGAAATGGCAAGTGCAAATATTAATACATAAAACAAGAGCATTGCTGGGGATTTGGAGGAGAAGAAGGGAGGCCCCTGTGGCTTTGTGAACTGGGTTGGGAAGGGAGGGAGTAGCAGCAGATGAGGTCTGAGGGTGAGGGGAGAGCAAGCATGTGTAGCATCCCACAGGCCGCTGTGAGGACTCTGTTCTCTGAGTAAAATAGGGAGTGATAGGATGCTTTTGTGTAGAGGAGTGACATTATCTGACATACATTTTTAAATGGATAAATCTGGCCCCTAGGTCAAGAAGAGTTGGGGTACAAGAGTGGAAGCAGGGTAGCCAGTTAGGAGGGAAAACAATTTAGGAGGCTATTCCCATAATCCGGGAGAGAACATGACAACGGACTGAACAAAGGTGATAACTGCAGCATCAAGGAGAAGGTAGTAGAGACGGGGAAAAATTATTAGAGTCTCACTCTATTTTGAGGGAAGAATCAAAAAGATTTTCTAAATGATTAAGGATAGAATATGGAGCTCAGAAAGTTATCAATAAGGATGACCCTGAGGTGTTTGGGCCCCTAGCAAGAGCAGAGTTGTTGTTATTTACTGAGATGAGGAAGACCATGGGAGAAACAAGTTTACTTGTTTGGTTTGGGTCACAATAAGTCTGTGATGTGTATTTCACATTCAAATAGAGGATGTTAGATATATCAATTTGAAGTTCAGGGGAGAGGTCCAAGTAGAGACAAAAACATGGAAGTTGTCAGTGGGTTTTATAATTATGAAATTTTATGCTCTTACAAGAGAGTGATATAAGCAGGGAAGAGGACTGAGCACTCTGCCTGGCTCACTCCAACATGAAAGACTGGGGACATGAAGAGGATACAATAAAGGAGACTGATGTGAACTGGTCAGTAAGATAGAAAACAGTGTGTGGTGTCTTATAGGGCAAATCAAGAAAGAGGAATGGGCATCAACAAATGTTTCAGATTCTGCTGTTGGTCCAATAAAATGAGGACAGATCATTGACTACTGACTTAGAAATATGGCAGTCACTGGTGATGACCTCACCCAGAGCTTTTCACTCCTGGTCAGTTTTGAAAGGCAAAAGTCTGAATGACCTGAATGGGTCGGGTTTAAGGAGAAATAGGAAGAAAGGGATTGTAGGCAATAAGCAAAGGCCCATCATGCTAGGAATTTTGTTGAAAATGGAAACAGGCAAATGAATTGGATATTGGCAAGGTACATGTGGTCAAGTGAAAGTTTTGTTTGTTTTTAAGTTGGAAGAAAGTTGATCATGTTTTAATATGCTGACCAGAATTATTCTGTAGAAAGGAAAAAATGTGATTACATAAGAAACCAAGAGAATAAAAGTTTGCTTTTAGCAGGTGAGAGGGGATAGGGCCTGATGCATAATTGCAGGGATTTTTTTTCCAGATGGGGGGATGGAGGGAGATGAGAGAAGCCAGAGTGTGCAGGTACAGATGCAGGTAGGTGGTAGATATGAGGATGAAAGCTCTTAGAAATTCTTTTCTACTTGTCTATAGTTTATGAACATAAGCATCTCAGAGTGAGGATAGGAGATACTGACAGCCTGGAGACAAGTGGCATAGTTGAACAGAAAAGTGAATTTTCCTTCCTTAATTCTGACTCATTTTCTTAAAAAACAAAAAAGGACTGTGATATTAAATACAGTCTGCAGAATGTTTACAAATTCAAATTGTATGTTAATTATTAACAGACATCAAGCCATCCATGTAGTTTATTGTAGAGTTTAAGCCATCAATAGTCATTTACTTTCATTATCTCACTTGTTTGGTTTTAATTAACTTTCTGTGTTTTTGTTTAACTTTCTGTACTACTAATATCAAAAGGCTGTAACTTGTTAAGAAAGATGCTCATTTAGCATTTTCAAGTGCAAACCAAGATTCGTCAACAAATAGATACAGCCTTAAGTGACTAATGCCAATTATTCAGAAGTAATAGATTTATATGAAACTCTCTGACATCTCAGTTTTACTAGTTGCTGTATATTTGATTGAACCCACATAACATTTACTGCTTCTGCTGCTTTCTACTAATTAATAAAGCATTTCTTCCAAAACAAATTTCAGTGTTTATTTTAGGGAGCGGAAGTCTGTGCTACTAATAATCACATACACTGTTGTGTGTTTTGGCAGGTTTTTCAAAGGGTCCGGTTATACGAATCCATAGTGATAAACAGGAAATAAATATTAATGACAAACAAAAACATTATTATAAGTCATCAAAAACATCTTTAAAAACCCATCAACTTGTATCATTAACTTTGGGTAAGAATATGGACTGGATACTGCTGTTTTAAAAAAACATCCAATTTGGCTAGTGAGAATGAATCATGTATTTCATAAGAACCATGTCCATGTCCTTATATTGGCCACAATGTCAATGTTAATGTTTTCATGTTCTTTTATTTTAAAAATATGCATGCAATAGTTTTAAAGTTATCCTTTCACAATATCATGTGTTAGTAAAACATAATATTTACATGTCCATACCTTTTGCAAAACTAACTTTGGTATATTTGTAGAAAAACATCAGAACTTAAATTGTGGCAAAGCCTTTTCTTTCATTTCTCCTATACCATTAACAAAATGAAGTTAAGTTTCTAGGAACTAAAACAGAAGGGATATGAGTAGGTCATGTCAGTTCTTTGTATGAACCCCACCCCCCAACTCCCTATTTCTCTGAAATACAGAAAATGATTCACGTTTTAGCTGAGGGAATTGGGAAGCTGATCTGCATTATCACCAAAATGATATATTTCAATTTTCTAAGAAGGGAAAGAAAGCAGAAGAATAAAGGAAGAGTTTGAGTTTTTAGCACAGACATTGTTTTTAAACATTGAAATATGTCTGCAACATTGGCGAAAAATAATTTATTGATTTACTTTATAGGAAAAAATTAAGGAAATGCACACACACACACAAAATTGTGACATCTAGCATCTACACAGGGCTTACTATGTGTTAGGCACTGTTTTAAGTATTAACATTTATTATCACACTTAATCCTCATGAAACCACCACAGCAAAAACTATTTTTACCCACATGATGCAGATTATGAAACTGAGGCACGAGGAGCTAAAATAAACTCCCAAAGGTCATGCAGCTATCAGGTGGCAAAACAGGTATTGGAACACAAGCAGCCCGGCATTCTTAGTCACTATGTGTATTGCCTTTTCTATCATGCAGATAGACGAGTGATCTCATATCAAACTGGCTCAATGAGGTGACATTTTGAATTCCTGTTGTTAATGTCTTAAAGCCTAAAAACTTTTACTTCTGATGAAATGTTCTTTATAAAATTATTCCCCATTTTCACTTTTTTACATTTTTTTCTTCCAATATCTTAGTTAAATGGACAAATGCTCTCGTCATCATTCACAAGTGATTGTATGTTGTTTTGGTAAGAGGGAGAACAGAGAAAGTTCATAAAAATTTTGAACCCAAATTCCTTTGTTGAAAGTTCAAAAGACTGAATGTGCACATATATTGTATATGAATAATTTAGCCTAAAACATGAAGAAAGCAACACAGCAACACTTTCTCTGAAATAATTCATAATTATTATGTCATTCACTGACTCCTATTGCTCTGTAACTGACTTTTGAAGAAATCCTAGAAAATAAATTGCTCGTGGATGTTTTTTTCCCCAGTCTTATTGCAAATCATTGCTAATGAGTAGATTCTTCATGATGTAAAAGAGTTTCAAATTCAGCATACTTCGTAGATTCTTCAAGTTCTAATTAAGCACACTGTTTATATATCTCAACATAAATGTCTAAATGAAGATTCAAGCTTTCCCAATGATAGGTGATATACATTTTAAAAGAAATCTGACAGCTTTTCTTCTTTCTCTGGGTTTTGACTTTGACATAGGAGAAAGAGAAAAATAAAAACACTGTCTATAGCCATCATTCTTGGAAATAACGTTCATTCTTTGAAAAGTGAGCTGGCACAGTTGAAAGAGGACAGGTTTAGAATTGGAATATTGATGTCTGGTTCCTCTACTTACCACCTCTGCACCAAAAGGGGAAGTCACTCTCAATAAAAAGAGAATAATAAATGCCTACCACATAGGTTTTCTGTGAAGGCTAAGTTAAAGGAGCTCTGAACATTTTACCACAAAGTTTGATACTCAAAAGGCAATCACTAAATATTAAATCATCGTAAAATATTAATTGAAGTCATAAGAAACAATATGATCACAAAGTAGCCATGTAAACTTCTAATTCTTTATTGTTTTTCCTCATATATGAAAATAAACTCAATGACATAAGTGTTAAAATGTTTATTTCATACAGTAGGATTGCAGGTGATTTTTATGTAATTTTTACAATTTTATATATTTCCCAAATTTTGTATAATAAAGATGTATTACTTATATCTTTTTAAGCAGCTGTTTTTTTAACTCCTGTCTGGAGTTATATAGAACTTTTACGTTTATTCTTAGAGCTAAGTCAGTTTACTAAATATGAGCACGTGTGTGTATGTATTTTCTGATACCTCTAGTCTGGATTTTGTGAGCCCTTTTTATCTACAGAATTACATATTTCTTTAGCTGTGAAATTTGATTCTTTTACATATATAAGTATGGCTTCTCTCTCTGTTCCTTCATTTTCTGGATTTCCTATTACATGAGTATCAAGTCACCCGAATCTATCAAACAAGGCTCTTATCTTTACTGGCATGTTTCATTCTTTTGTGGATCTGTCGGGCTACTGATTAAAGTCTAAGCAATGACTTCTCACCTTCAATTTATCTTCCGTTTTCCTTGATTGAGACTTCTAACTCTTCTGTTTGTTTATTTTTTGTGGATGGCCAGAAATTCTTTTTAGTGGTACATTTGAAAATCCTGAAGTGCTCCTTTTTTTTTTTTTTTTTTTTTCTGTTCTAGTTATTCCCTGACTCTCCAAGTAGTTCTCTTTCACTGGACATATGTTCTATTACTTGAGGCTTATCTTTCTCTATTAACTGCTGTGTGTGTGAGTATATCTTTTTTTTTTTCTTTTTCAAGTCTCCTTAGTAAGGTTGTTGGTTAACAGTAGACATAGAAATTTTCAAAAGTGGAGAAGGAAATTCACTATAAAGGAAATAGAAATGCCTAAAAAACAAAAACATAGGAAAACTACAGATGCTCAGAATTTACCAGAGAAATACAAATTAAAATGAGACTTGATTTTATGTCAACAGGCTGTCAAAAATTAAAGAACCACAGCAATAATGCACAAGGAAAGTGGGACTGCTTATAAACTGCTGGTGGAAATTAGAATTCTTATAGTCCCCCCTTGTTTGTAAAGCAATTCTGAATCTATTACAATTTAACCCCCTAAAACGGATATATGGACTTTTATTTGTATAGAATCATATAAGCATGGAAAAAATGGGAGGTCATTACTATGGCTAAAAGGCGTATGTATGACTTTGATTTGACAAGGGAGTGGAAGGAGATGAGAAAAATAGAGCTAAGATAAAAAGAAAAGAAGAAAACACACATTTTATTTTATCTTGGAGACTTCTTTCTTATTCATTGCTTTTTTTGATACAAAAAGTAGACCATTTTCCTATTTTTAGCAAAAGAAATATATCAAACAAGAAGTGAAAGATGCCCTATCCCTCTTATTCCGTATAATCTGGGAGTGGGTAGTTTCATTATTTAAAAATCATTATGACCCAGCAATCCCATTTCTGGATATACATCCAAAAGAACTAAAAGCAGGGTCCCGAGGAGATATTTGTACACCCTTCTTCACAGCAGCACTATTCACAGTAGTCAAGAGGTGGACGCAATACAAATGTCCATTGACAGAAAAATAGATAAACAAAATGTGGTATATATTATATATAATATGTATTCAAACAATAGATTATTATTCAGCCTTAAAAAAGAAGGAAATTCTGTCATATGTTACAACATGGATACACCTTGAGGACATTATGCTAAGTAAAATAAGCCAGTCACACAAAAAAAAAAAACTCAAAAAACAAACAAAAAAAACCCAGACATCATATTATCCCACTTATAGGACGTATCCAAAGGAGTCAAATTTATAGCCACAGGGTTACCAGGGGCAAGAGGGGAAGGGAAAAGAGGAGCTGTTTAATGAGTATAGAACATCAGGTTTGTAAGATGAAAAACATTTGGGCCTCTGTTTTAAAACAATGCGAACATACTTAACACTATTGAACCGTAGACTTCAAAATAGTAAGATGCTAAATTTTATGCTATGTGTTTTCTAGTAAAAAAACTAGAATTAAATCAGCATGAATCCTTCCAGCCTTCCTTCCTCAGCATTTTCATGAATTATACACACACACACATACACACACACACACACACACACACACAAACACACACAAACATGCATCTATGTCATATGTAATCTTATTTATATTTAAATATACTTACTTATATTACATATATCTTACATATGAATATATCTATCTATGCATATTTAGAAATGAATTTAGAACACACACACACAGTTACTGTTTTCTCCCTGATAAGATCTTATTATTTATTTCGTGCAATAGCTGGCCTTTTGAACTTCACAATGTAACACAGCTTTCATTCCATGTCTGTTTATTACAGTTTGTAAAAGTGATGATACTGATGATGATAACTTTACAGTTACTGAAACCATGGTATTTGCCAGGCACTGTTCACCATTCTTCTATTGATAGGCGTATTTACTGCAAAGCTGCTGCAAGGAACAATTTTGTACAAATTGTCTTATGGCTGCATTCCTACAAGTGGAATTCTGGATCACAGATATGAGCATTTACATTTTTTCTCATTTTAGAATATTACTACTGTCAAATTAGCCTCTACAGAGCTTGAGAATGTCCTTTCTGATGTAGCCTTGCCAACACTGGCTAATGTTAAATTAAATAATTCATGTAAAAACTTAAAAATGTTTGCTAATATAATTTCATATATTATTTCATTTTAGTATCCCCTTCTTTGATTCCTAGTGGGAGGAGACTCTTTTCATTAGTGATTTGTATTTTTTCTGAGTACCACTTGTTTATATCCTTAAGAAACTTCTGTTTTGATTTGTTATTGCTGTCTTCTTACTGATTTACAGGAGCCCTTTCTGTAACTTTGTTTAGAAGGAATCTCACGATATAATGCTTATGAAGTTTGTCTGAAGTACATATGAGACTACATTGTGATTAGAATCCTATTACTCATATCCTAATGGAGTTCATCCTATTGTGCCATGTGACATGGATGTTTTCTCAGTGTCTCTTTACCGTTCTCTTTCTTTGCTTGTTAAACTGTTCTTTTTCACTCCCCCTTTCTAGTAGAGCCTTTTATTATTTATCCTTGGGCTTTCCCTCTTATATATTTTTTCTTCTGTAGTTTTTTCCAGACTCTCCAAAAGCATTGATTTCT